>PYAF01004170.1:598687-621799 GCA_007407185.1 Glycine tomentella | reverse complement strand
ACCTACTAATAAGTTCGGGATTTAGCTTTGCCTACTGAGAAATTTATTTCTCACAAGATTTGTTTCATGTTTTTCTTAGATGGCAGCCCTGGTCAGGTTCCTTGAAGCTCTGGAGTAGTGAAGATATATAAAAGAAGTTATGAACTGAGCTGGATTTTTGAGAAAAGTAGTGTACTTGTATTATATAAACTTTTGTATCGGAGACATTGGCTATGTATATGAGTAACAAATCTTTTGCAAATTTTATGTTTTAAAATTTTTTACTATTATACGTTTCTTAGAAATTTACCCTTAAGTAAAAATAAAAATAAGTAAATATTTAGGTCGTTACATGTTTGAACGTGAAGATGTGGTTTCTAACTTTTTGTTTCCTTTTTAATACCATGTTTAGTATTAACCGACTCAAAGTCTAGATAGTTTATCTTCACAATGATGTTTATGTTATATGCATCTTTTGAGAAATACTCAAGTTGCTCTAATGTTGGATAAGCTTTTATTATGATGGAGTGTCTAAGACACATAATTTATCCAATTATATATATATATATATATATATATATATATAGAGAGAGAGAGAGAGAGAGAGAGGACAAATCAAATTACACTAGCGTAACTTTAACAATTATTATACAATTCTATAATTTTCAATGAGTAATGTTTTCTTAAAACTCACTCTTGAATTGAAAATTCATTTCACATAGATTACATATGCAAAATTTTATATTAATCCAAAATCATTTGCTACCTCATTTATATAAATTAAAATCGACATAATATAAATTTTTTAAAAATATAATAAAATATAGATTATTTGATTTCTTTCTTGTTGTTCAATAATGACAAATTTGACATAAAAGATCTTCTTAATATGTTGATATAATTCAACGGTTTAATCAATAAAAATCACATTTTATATTAAGTTATGAAAATTGTATAATAGTTTTCAAAGTTGATCGCTCCTCTCATGTTAATATATGTGTGTGAAAATACTAAAATATAATGAATTAAAAGTGATATTTAACCATAAAACAAATAAAATAAATAATGATTTTGCAATCATTTTTATGATTGAAATTGTACAGTTTTGTTTCTTTTACATATGATCAACCTCGTAAATCTTGTTACCTGAAAAATTCCCTCACAAATCTAGCATTTTCATAATTATCAATGGTTTTTCTTCTTTTCCTCTTTTTCCCATTCTCCTTAAAGTTATTAAACCCACAAATTCTTTAATTCTGTCTCTCTCTTTCTGGAATCGTTACCCTAAATCCAATTCCAAGACGATGAAAGAAATAGAAAAAGTTGGAAAAAATGGCAATGCTTTTTTTGGAGGAGTGGGTCATATTGAGATGTCAATGATCAGTGATCAGTGATCAGTGATGCAAAATATGTGGTAAAATCGAACTTGGGCCCTGGAAATTAACGGTGGCTGGGTGATATCAGAAACACAATTTTGGGTTGTGTCAACAATTCCTATAAAAGGGATAGACACCATCATTCATCGTCGATTCCGCAATCTTAGAATTGACAGTTTGACACAACATATACTGCTAGCCTTTTTCTTTGCCTGGATCAATAGTTTCCTTTTTCTTCTTATTATGATTATTATGATTACAAACATTTTAAATCGAACAATATCCAACAGTCACCACACTGACAGATTAATCCGTACATTTTTCCTCAACTTGCACATAACATGTGGGGTTGGGTTGCGTTGTACATGCTATCTTTATGGCTGAAGCTTACTGTGAGGTAAAGTAGGAAGTTATAACTTGAATAATTAAATGATTCATATTCAAACATAAAAAAGTTTTAAAAAATTATTGTATCAACTCATTAATATCACTTTCAATGCAATTTTTTAAATGATTTTTATGTATTGATAACAATAAAAAATAATATTATCAATCAATTAAAAATATTATTAACATGACTTTAAAAGATTAATATTATAAAAATCTACAAATTTATTATATATTATAATTTATGATTGAAAGTTAATATAAAATTTATTTATACTATCAATTTATAGATTATTTGTTCTTTTTAAAGTAATTATTCTAATCGTCAATAGATTTAACTTTTGATAATTTATGATTAGAAGATATAATATAAATTAAAAAAATTACCTCATAATTAATTATATATTTTATATTTTTTTTCTTATAGTTATTTCTTTAATATATTCTCTTAACCGGTGAGTTACAAATTTCAATTGGAAAAAACAATAAATAGTCCCACTTCTTTTTTTGGTATCAAAATTATCCCACTTTTATTTTAAAGCTAGCAAACATTTATAGGAATCATTTTAATTGCGTGAATTCATTTCAAACGGGTTAACACTTAATTTAATGAAGTTGGTGTGAGGGGGGAAATAGTAATAAATGAAAATAACAATTCGATATTCCCTGCAACTTGGCAGTTTTCAAATGCACATTCTTAAATTAGTGTCCGTGGAAAAGCAAGAGGGTGGTCCTAACTCCTAATTCCCACTTGGAACCGAAATCATTTGCATAACGAAATTGCATGGAAAGTAGTAACAGCGAAGGAGCATGATCTAGCACTCCATCCCAAACCAACAAAGATTTTCTTCCCGAACTATTCTGTTAAATTTTAAAATATACAAAAATAAAATAAAGAAAAGAGAAAACCTAAACCGAGGAAGCATCCGGATCTCAAAGAGGCAGCAAAAGAGCATCAAAATTTGATACTCTATTTTGTATTTTAAAAATTCCATGGGAATATAGGTTAAACCACAATCACATATCAAAGACTATCTTCTTCTTCTGTCATCTTCTTTTCTTAGCCACTTTGCTTCCCTTGCTCTCTAGAAAGTCAAACCTACATATATATAGAAAAAAATTGCACTGTACAAGATGTATAGAGAACTAAGGTTGAAAAAATTGCCCCTACCCCAACCCAAGCTAGAATCCTTCTTCAATTTCAATTCAACATCTCATTCTCAAATCCTTATATGTTGGCAAGTGAATATGCATCAAAATTAAGCTGAAGGGCACCACATGGGAAAATTTTTTCCTACCAATTTCCTTTCTTTTTTTGGTCCACTTTTCGTTGTATGGATTGGAGGAGCACCACTCTTGGTAGTAGCTAGCATCGCATTCTGCACGTGTGTGATGGCACCACAAAATTCCCCAATCTCAAATATTCATGTGTATAAATCAACTCTAATCTCTTCTCTATAATCTCTAATTGGGCCAAAACCAAATTAAACTCAAACCTATCATGAATTGGATTGTGGCACATTAAGTGAGAGAGACAAAGAAGTACTATGCTTTGGTTTCCAACACCTTTCAATATCTTCAGCTATTCTCTTGGCATCCATTGATGCACCAAGTAGTCCACGTTTGGTGAAACCAACTGCATAGAGCCCATTCTCACCCTTCCATCCATTTGGAAATGGCTTCGTAGGGAACCCATCTTCCTTAGAGAACATATCCTCTTCCTACACATATGCCATTCGGATTATATCAGCTTCTTTTTTTGCTTTATATCATTTTCAAAACTCAGATAGAGAGGGGTCTTTATTCTCCTGTGTTTTCCTCATTCATAACCGTTGAATTTTATTAAATTGAAAGTAGCTAACTGTTTTTTCATTATATAATATATAATTATCTTTGCTGTGCAAAATAAAAAAAGAAGTTCATTAAATTGATCAAATCTACAAATTTTAAAATACCTAAAAACTAATTAATTTTCAACAATCAACTACCTATTAAAATATAATTAAATGTTAATTATAAATTTTCGTAACTAAGAATATATGATTTATTTAAAATTTAATTTGCATGATAAAAAAAGTTGTAATATTACATAATTCAATGATAAAAATTCTTAAATTCATAATTTATGAAAGCTATTAGATATATGTTTGGAAAAATCTCTCAGATTACTTATTGTGAAGAAAAAATAAAATAAAAAAAGATAGTTAATATGCATTGAACTATAAGTTAAAATCAATTTATATATTTCATTTTTTGAAGAAATTAGTTGAAAAAACTTATGTAAAAACTAAGTGTATAATTTAATTTTAGTCTGTAAGAAAAAAATCATTATTTTTATTTTATTTTGTAAAATATTTTTTTTTTAAAAAAAAGACGGAAAGTAAACTTAATTTATTTCAGAATGAACACATCACCTTCCTTTATGTTTTTAATGATTCAAATCAAAATAAAGAAAAGGAAGAAGAATTTATCGTATTGATATATACCTTTAGCCAGTAGGGCACATTACTTTTGTAACCAGTTGCCAATATGAGAGCATCAAAATTCTCTGTCGTTCCATCAACAAATTCAACTGTATAACGTTTTAACCTCTTGATGCCAGGCCGTACCTGCAGCAATTTGTGTGAGTGGACTGCGGCGTTCAATTCAAACAAACAACAATCTAAATGCAAAATAATAATTACGCTTCCCCAACAACATGATTGAAAATAATAATAATAATGATCATTCTTTTGTCCATTAGCTTTTGTAAAATCTCAGATATTATGAGACCTTGTGATTTGACTGAAAGCACACAACGATCGAAAATGTTGCGAATAAAAAACGAAAGCGGAAAACACATTAATAGGGGGTCATTTCATTGAACATCAAAATTAAAAAAGGGTGCTAGTGATTTTGTAAGTTGTGCTTCACGAAAAGCAAATTATAAAGGCAAAACAAAATATACAAGTAATTAAAAAAGGGGCACTTGACAATAATATTACGAAAAAAAAAAAAACCATGGATTGCGGTTATGACGGCACCGAAATATGATCTTATGATATATTGCAAACTAACTTTCTTGTCATTATTTGGATTGTAATCGCTAAAGAAATTAAAAAAAACATGGTCGTTATAATATACAACCTGGTCTCTATCAAAGTTACAGTTTGTGTTTTTCTGTCCTTAAAACTTTTGTCAATACAAAGTTAGTCTTTTAAGTAATAAAAATATTCAGTAGTTAATTACATAAATTTGTTGTAGCAACTTTATAGATCAATTTGTATTAACATATCTACAATCAATGAAAAAAGAATGTTAACTATATATATATATATAATTTATTCCTTAAATATAACTTGTGTTGTTTTGGATTTCAAAAGTATACATTTATGCAAATTAATCCTTCAAAAGTGTTAAAACTATTCATAAATTAATTACATAAACTTGTTAGCAAGTTGTTTATTTAAGTGATCAATTTGTATAGATATGTATGAAAAAAGAAGTTAATATACAATTTAGTAGTCCTTAAATATGACTTGTTTTATTGAACCTTCAAAAGTATTAACGTCCTTAATAAATTTATCCTACCAAGATCAGTGTCAAAATACTTGAATAAAAGTAGAACTTGCTATTCCTTTCAATGACCAAATTGTATGTTTAATCATTGATTTATAAGTTTAAACACCACAAGTTATTGTCATTTTGAAGGACCAAATTACAAAGTAACTCAATTAAGATCTTTATGACTCCAAAACATTAGGATTTGCCTACTCAAAATTAAAAGTTATAAAATAAGAAAGAAAGAAAAATCATATACTTTTAAAACTCAAAATACCTCGTACATTTAACTAAATTTAAAGTAGTGCTGACCAAATTCTTAATTTTCTCACAATGTTTCACCCAAACTGAAGAGTTCCAAAAAAGAAAAAGTTGAATTTGATTTGATAAAAAAGGGGGAAGTACCTTTATATGTCTACTTTTGATCTTGGCAAGGGTACCCACATCTAGCACTGGTGTCTTTCCGGACAGGTTTTTGAGCTGAAGGGGACCCAATTTTGGCCGGTCCAATCCGAACCGAGCCGTGTCACCAAGCATGAGCCATGACACTATGAGAAGGAACTGATCCACAAACCGAATGGGCAGCCACTTGAGCAACCACATGGACAACCCAAAAGTTGATTTTCCCAGCATTTCTCGTGGTAAGATATGTACCTTCAACACCAAAAAAATAAAAATAAAACTTCATGAGAAAAAAGAAATGAAAAAAATGAAAAGTCATAATATAATTATAGATAACACGTCAATAAAAGAAAAATACGAATGTCAAATGAGTGTTTATATTATTGGGGATTCGAGGTGTCTATATGTCAAGGGTTAATTTTTCTATCCTTAATACATAGATTAAATGACTAAATATTAAGTTATTATAGTAGTCTTTCTATTATGAGTCCTTAATTATATTATTTGAATAATGACATCAACAATGTTTGAACTAATTTTTGTGTGTAAATTACTCAAACCTTCTATCTCTAGCCTTTCTATTGTATGTCCTATATCATATTAGATTTTCTGTAGTTTCAAAAGACACGCATTCACACAACTAGACGATTAGAATCGCTTGAACTTCTTCGACTTAAAAATACCTTTAGAATAATAATAGTATGGTCTCCATAAGACTGTCCAAATTCATGATTGCCTAATTGCTTGAATGTAGGGAATCAAAATTCATCCTTAATCTATGCATGCATAGGTACATAAGAATAGTAAAGTTATATATATATTATATAATAAAATTTAAATATATGAAATATGAACCGTGTGGGGAGAGTATCTCACTATTTCCCCATCATAACAGCTCAGAATTTTCAGAGTTTTAGTATCTTGTGAGGGGATACAACTTCACTCAGAAAAGAAGAGTGGAAGAAAAAGGAGAAAAAGGTAGAAGCTGATGTGTGGGAGGAGTACTTTAGCCCTTGGTAGGCCTTAATTGTTTGCAGGCTATGCTCTAAATATGTAATGGGAAAAGAGTATCACTTTTGCTAAGAAAGTCATGGGAAGAAAAAAGGAAGGGAAAAAGCAACTGGGTATGGAAAATCAGTGGCCATCTTATGCTTCTTCTATCCCACGGTGCGCACGCTTGAGAATCCCAATAAAAGTGAAAATACCATGATTAATTTTTATAAAATTTAAAAGCTATATACCTAACCAACTCTGAATCATATTTTATGAACAACCCAATGGTACTTGAGGCCATATTAGATGCAAGCATGAAACAAAGTTTTTGCGAGTTTTGTTAGAAAAGCCAAATTTTGAAGGTGAAGTTTACTTGCAAATTATGTGCCTCACAATATATATCAACCTTTTCCTATAATTTATCTTTTCAGAATGAACAGAAGAAGCCTTGCAATTTCCGTGTTTCCTAACGTAGTCATTAGTGACATGGAATTTCTTATAAGAACTTTGAACAGTATGCCATATTTTCTCTATCTGAAAGTCAAAACTCTTTTATGAGGCAGCAAAAAATAAAAAATAAAACAAGAACAAAAATTCCCATCTGGGTTTTACATAACAAGCAATTAATCTATATTCCAAAATTCCACAAAACCCATTAAAAAGGACTAGAAATTTAAAAAAGAAACCAAAAGCGGGTATCTTGATTCCAAAACAGGAGCGACGTGCAAACTTTTAACCAAAACCCACAACTTAACATTATTTTTGTTCAAAGACAAAAAAAAAAAAAAAAAAGATACATAAAATTTACACAGTTCTTTAAGTATATTTTATATTATTCTCCAAATAGAATTAAACTTTCATTACATCATATGTTGACATGTAATGTAAACTTTTATTGGGTCGATTAATGAAATGAAATTTAAATTTTTATGGGAAAACAGAAGGAAGTTAAGTTTTGTCCAAAATAGAGAAAAAAAAGGCATCATAGGTAGAAAGAAATTAGAAAGAAAGGAAGTAGTGTTCTTACTGTATCTCTGACCACAAGAGAAGGAGTAGCATTATGGTTGCAAAGATCCAAGCACACTTCCATCCCTGAATTCCCACACCCAACAACCAACACCCTCTTCCCTCTAAACTCTTCCCCACTCTTATACAAACTCGTGTGCTTTATGGTCCCACCAAACTCCCCCATTCCTTCAATACCAGGCATCACAGCCTCTGCATTCTCCCCAGTGGCCACAATCAGCCACCTGCACACAAACTCTGTTGCCACCTCCCTCTTGTTCAAGCTCTTCACCCTCCAAAACCCGAGCGTGGCGTCGAACTCCGCATGCTGGACCGTCTCATTGAACCTTGGCCTAATGTCAAACCTCTCAGCATAGCTCTCCAAGTACTCTATGAACTGCTGCTTTGTAGGGTATGTGGGGAAGTCACAAGGGAACCCCATCAAGGGAAGTTCACAAAAGTTCTTTGGCAAGTGAAGGTGGAGCCTATCATAGGTCTTGAGTTGCCACAAGGATGCTATGCAGTTGGATCTCTCTAAGATTAGGCTTGGCACTCCTTTCTCTTTGAGATACGCTGCTGTTGCAAGCCCCGAAGGCCCTGCTCCCACAATCACTGGCCCTGGCACCCACACACATCTCTCACTAGTAGTAGTAGTAGTAGTACGTTGTGATGATGGATTCTTCATTTTCTCTAGGAATAGAGAGTCATGTGCTTGCTTTCCTTCTAGCTCTCTCAAGCAATAGTCCATCCAAAAATGCAATGAATATGACCAAGAAATTATACAGAATGGATTCTTTAAATGGATCTCAGTACCTCAAGAGATGAGTATCTGACTCTCGCCAGGAAGATATCTTGAGCGCGTTCGGCCGAAAACAAGGCGGATTCTATGTTTCAACACAATTGGGGAGCAAGATTAACCAAGACCAAAAAGTGAAAGTGAAAGCTCTGTGAGAGTTGGTTTTTGAAGATTTGGGATGTGATTTGGTGCTGTGGAGGATTGGGATTGTGAACAAGTTCCTTGAATTTTGGAGGGGATTGAGAAGGGTCTTATCCACTATTGAGCAAAATGGAGAAGAAAATAAAAAGAAAGAAAAATTCTGAGTTTCGTGTTTGTGTGTGTGTGTGTTTGTGTTCAATGGAGGAGGGTTATGCGGAAGGATGAGCACCAACTACGGGGCAAAATCAGCATTCATCAGAGAGAGACTGAGAAGGATGGTGATATTTCTCTTCGTATGTGTGTGAACATATATATATATATATATATATATATATATATATATATATATATATATATATTCCTATTCTACTTCGTTCAAGAATTTAAATGAGCCAAAGCAATTAAGCAAGTGGTAAATGAGGAAGAACACTAGTGGGGACATTACATTATAATTAATATTGTTATTATTATTTAGTATTAATAACATTATTAACATTTTTTTAACTATATGCTAATTAATTAAACACGCATACAAACAGCATGTGAGTTAATTTCCCGGGTGATCAAAAGTTCAGAATTCGTAACATATATTATATATTCAATTCAAAGGTTATTTATTAGCGGTTTGAAATTGTTGGTGGAGATATTACTGCAAATAATTCCTATGAAGACTTGAGTTGGTCTAAAAATCCAAGAATGATATGCATTAGCAAAGAGGTAAAAATTCGCAGAGGATTACGGGTACGTGATCATTCGCGATGGACAATGTGGTGCAGCTCAACATGGACCTGGTGGAGCATGAATTGTGTCCAAGATGTCATCCACATTAGTGGAATATTTTCAAATTAAATGGGTTTAAATTTTATTTGAATTAATATCTATATAGTTCTTAATTGCATTCACTTTGATGTAAAACTTTCATTATCATCCACGTATTGCCTTGTCGTGGTTAATTTTTCCTTTTAAGCTATACATAATTAGGTTATGGTATATAAATTTTTAAATTGAAAATAAATTAAAATTAATTTGTTGATGTATAGATTTCTTATATTTGAATTTGATTTTAATTCATTATGGACAAATTGCTTTTGCAATGCCATATACGGACATGCCATGCGGTTGACCAATATACTATTTAATAACATAAATTTACTTATTTAGTTTCATAATTATATAATTATATATGTTGTTATCAAAATCTAGAATTGTCACGCACAAGGGTGTCGACTAAGATGAGAAAGTGTGTACTCGAGTGTAAGTAGGATTGTAAATGAGTGTGTGAAAAGGTTAGGTGGAACTTGTATTTATAGGATGAATGTGGCCCTTAGACTTTTGTAGATAATTAACTCGGATAATAGATAATTGAAGGCTGTATATAATTCAAATTGTAGATAATTTGTACCTTGTAGATAATTTGTTGCTTATAGATAAGTAATAGCTTGTAGATAATTTGAGGCTTATATATAATTAGCTACATGTTAAGAGAAGAGGTGGTTACAATATTTGAATAGTAAAGTGTAACAGATAACTTGTTAGCCTGAATGACCCGACTGCTGAGGGTAGACGTCTGTGCTCATGTAGCAGAGATGACGTGGAGGGTGGACACGTGTATGGAAGGTCCCACGTGAGTGGCCACGTATATTTTTCATATTTTGTGTAGCACATAGCCCCCTAGTCTTTGAGCCAACTTGCGAGCGAAAGAAGTTGTAAGAGTGTTGATGAAGATTGGCTGGTGTCAAGGTTAGTAACCTGAGCAAGTAAGAGAGTGGCGAGCTCATGAAGCCCCCGAGTTGGACAAGTGTTGTCTGGTGTCGATGGTAATAACCTCGATAAATGTAAGAAATGTAAGTGTGGAACTTGTCAAGCCCCCTTAGCCTGGACATATGTTGTTTGGGCTGTCATTGCTGAATTGTCCAGGGAGGACATACTTTATTCTATAGCCGAAGTCAAACCTGTCAGGCAAGTGAGGTATCCAGATTGGACATTTTTGCCTTTATCTGACCATTGCAAAATATATTTGAAAGCAAGTGTTACACTTGTCTTTTGCCCCAGGTGTGTGCAGCACACGCACAATACTTTTTCATACGTGTCACTTATGGAGTGGACACCTACTGGAGACGTGCAGTAGTGGGTGAGTGGAGTCTAATCGTGGCGTGGATTTCAAGGGAGTCGTTTCAAATCTCGCCAGTAACAAAAAAGTTGTGCCTCCATTTAAATGGAGTGGACGTTTGACGTTTTCTGTCACAACCATACTTGCCTTCTTGCATTCGTAACTCTTCTTCTTTCCAAAACCTTCTTTGTTTTCTTCTTTCTTGCTTTAACAATGTTTGTGTCCCCCATTTTTGACTCTGTTTTGGGTCTAGGAGGTAGCGATTCAGGGGGCTCAATTGAGAAACCTTTATGCGCGAGGTCATTTTTGTAGGTGACTCTTCGGAGGAGAGTCACTTCAAACTCCTGACGATGAGTCCTTTTCCTCAGGAAGGAATGCAGACTCTCGTCATATTGGCGAGGGTACTTATGGCCTTTGTCAGAGGGTGAGGCCTTCTGTTGCCCCTCGGGCCAGGGAACCCATGTCCCTCACCACCATTCTTCCTCCTACTGTTTCAAGAGGAATGAAAAAGTGGTGGCAGAAATGTTCGGGCTTCTCTAAGCGTGCGACATAGCCGTAGTGTTGGGTCATCGTCATCCACCCCTGCCGTTCCTGGCTATGAATGGGTGAGGGATGACGTTCTTAAATACAAGTCTTATCTTACTTCGACAGTGTACGTTAACGCCATGTGCCATCAACTGCAGTTGACGGCTCCTGAGGACTCTCGCAAGATTATTGTTGAAGCTTGTAGGAGCGATGACCTCCCTTTCTTGAGAGAGGCGCCAAGAGTTTTGCCCTTCTTCTTTATGTATCGGTGCCTTTTTGAGGTACTAGGTTTGCTCCTTCCCTTCTCTCCCTTCCAGTGTCCTCCCAACTTCACCCTAATAGTTAGGCAGTGGTGAGAGCATTCGAGATTCTTTGCCACTTCTTCAACATCCAACCAAGTGTGTTGGTTTTCTTATTCTTTTTTCAAGTGAAGTTGACGGGAAAGATTAGATGGGTATCCTTGAATAGTATGTCCAAGAAACTGTTCAAGGATGACTCAAACATCTTCTGTCGCTATAAGGACCGTTTCTTCAAGGTTTATTATAGTGGCATCGTGGCAGATGGGCTGCCATTGATGTTTAACCAGGATGGGGAGCCCCACTTCCCGTTCTACTGGCAGTCCGACCCCACTAGGTTCAAGTCATTTGATGAAGACTTGTTGACCTTGGTGGAGAGGGTGGACAAGGCGATCTTGGAGCAACTGCCAGCTTCTCTAAATGCGCGAGATATCTTGTCCTTGCCGTTGGCGGATGATCCCTTTGCTGCTTTAGACGGTAAAACCTTTTGCCTTATTCCTCCTTCATCTTCCTTGTTCTTCTTTTACATTTGTTTTGTCCTGACTTGACACTTGTGATTTTTCGATGTGCTTTGCAAGTATAATGGGTCGTGCCACCTTCCTCTATCAATCCTCCGACTAGAGATGAGGGTCGACCCACTGTTCGGGTTAGCCCTGCTAATGTTGTTGTTGTCTTCCCCAGCATTTCCCCCTCTATTTTGGTAAGAGGAAACATGATAATGGTGCTGGGAAGTCTGGTCATAAGAAGTCGAGGGTCCCTCGTAGTCTATGTGCAATGAGGAAGGTAGCTGGGCTTCTTCCTAGTTTGACTATGGTGCCACCAACTGTTCGGGCTCTTACTTCTACTCCGGTTACAACTGTGGCCCCTACTGCTTCTATAACCTGATGACTTCCAAGACATGAATGCTTGGATTGGATCGTTTCTGGATTGCAAACTTCAAGACTCCATGAAATTGTTGTTTGAAACTTAAACACAAAAATAGAGAAGATTAAGAAATGAAGATGAATGACCCCACAATTTGTAACAGAGCGATAAGTTGAAGGAGGATTCGCCACAAACGAAAGGTTTCTTGATAAGAATCAATTTGGTTTCACTCAAGAACCAACAAGAGGCTAAGCTCTTAATTAAAGCAAATGCTTAATTCATTAATCAAAGTTCTTCTAAAAATAGCAAAGTTTGAGTACTTATATAGTTAAGCCTATAATGATCACCTAAAACAGTAAGTTTAGGACTATTTTGGGTAATATTAAAACCCATTACAAAAAATAATCAAAATTACGAAAGTCTTCGCAGAGGTGGCACGTTGAACGAGAAGAGGCGCACTGAGCGAGAAAAGGCGCACTAAGCCTAAAAGCTCTCAATCACAAATTAGGCTGAGCGAGCCAGAGGCACGCTAAGCCTAAAAGCTCTCGATCACGAATTTGGCTGAGTGAGCCAGAGGCACACTGCGCGAGCAGAGGTGGCGTGCTGTGCCAGCAGAGGCACGCTAAGCCTAAAAGTTCTCGATCAGGAATTGGGCTGAGCGAGCCAGTGGCACACTGAGCAAGCAGTGGCGCACTGAGTGAGCAGAGGCACACTAAGCGAGCTAGCTCATAATCTTCAAGGTGCTCCAATTCAGCTCCTCGTGTCTTCCTTCATTCTTGCCCTTGTTAACTAGTCCAGCCATGATTCTCTTGGTCATCTCTTCTTGAAGAAGCTTGACTTTAAACCTTCAATTCATGGAGTGCTTCTAGAACTTCATGATCGTTAGATAGTCCTTTATCATCCCCTCCTTCTTGAAAAGAATATGTCCTTGGATTTGCATTGAAAACACCTACATCACAAGAAGAAAAATCAGTGACATTAAAACTAGAGCTCACTTCATACTCACTTGACAAGAGAATCTTGTAGGCATTGTCATTAATCATTTCAAGGACATTGAAAGGTCCATCACCCCTAGGTTGGAGTTTAGATTTACTTTGGAAAGGAAACCTATCCTTTCTTAAATTTATCCAAACCCAATCTCCGGGTTCAAATACCATGGCCTTTTCGTCCTTGTTGGCATGTTGTGCATATTGCTCCATCTTCTTCTCAATTTGATTACGTACCTTTTCATGAAGATCCCTAACAAAAGTGTCTCTAGAAGCTCATCCTTACTCAAAACATCAGAATCATTAGGAAAAGGAATTAGATCAAGAGGAGATAAAGGTTAAAACCATAAACAACCTCAAAAGGAGAAAAAGAAGTGGTAGAGTTGGTTACCTTATTATAAGCAAATTCAACATGGGGTAACCATTCTTCCAAAGTTTTCAGATTACCTTTGATGAAGCACCATAAGAGTTGTGAGAGTGTTCTATTTACTACCTCAATTTGCCCATCGGTTTGAGGATGACACGTGTGGAGAAAAGAAGCTTGGTTCCAAGTTTTCCCCACAAGGTTTTCCAAAAATGAAAGGTGAGACCCCTTTTATTTTTAAACAAGTATCAGTCATGCCTAAAGAACCCTTGGTGAGACCCCTTTGAAGACAACTCAAAAAATTTAAAGAAGTCATGGTCTTGAGCATACAAGTCCTTTATGTGATCAAATTCAAACATCTTGGTTTCAAGCATGGAGATTAAAGCATATCTCCTTGAAAATGCATTAGCCACAACATTAGCCTTACCTTGCTTGTGTATAATCACATAAGGAAATTACTCCAAGAACTCCACCCATTTGACATGCCTCTTATTAAGCTTTCCTTGGTGTTTCAAATGTTTGAGTGACTCATGGTCACTATGAATCACAAACTCCTTAGGAAGGAGATAGTGCTGCCAAGTTTGCAAAGCTCTAATAAGTGCATAGAGTTCCTTGTCATAGGTGGAATAATTCAAAATAGCACCCTTAAATTTTTCACTAAAATAAGCAATAACCTTCTTGTAACAAAACAGTACCTATGCTAACATTGGATGTATCACATTCAATTTCAAAAGATTTGGAAAAATTTGGTAGAGCAAGAATGGGTGCATTTGTCAACTTTTCCTTCAATTCATTGAAGGCATTCTCTTTTTCATTCTCCCACTTAAATACCACATTTTTCTTAACAATGTCATTCAAAGGAGATGCTATGGTGCTAAACTCTTTGACAAATCTCCTATAAAACTAGCCAACCCATGAAAACTCCTCACATGACTCGCATTTTTGGGTGTTGGCCAATCTCTAATAGCCTTAATTTTCTCATCGTCCACTTGGGCTCCTTAGCACTCACAACAAAACCTAAAAACACTACTTGATTGGTGTAAATTGTGCATTTATCCTATTAGCAAACAAGTTTTCATGTCTAAGCACTTCCTAGACACTTCTTACAAGGTAAAAGTGGTCATCCATTGTTTATCTATAAATCAAGATATCATCAAAGTAAACAACCAAAAATTTTCCAACAAAGTGTCTCAAAACATGGTTCATGAGTCGCATGAAAGTGCTTGGTGCATTGGTTAAGCCAAAAGGCATGACCAACCACTCATAAAGTCCAAACTTAGTTTTGAAAGTGGTTTTCCATACATCACCTTCTCTCATCCTAATTTGATGGTAACCACTTTTCAAATCTATTTTGGAGAAAACACAAGAACCATGAAGTTCATCCAACAAATCATTAAGTCTAGGGATAGGATGTCTATACCTTACGGTGATGTTGTTGACGAGTCTACAATCCGTGCATTATCAGATGACCTATGATGTCTCCTTCTCTACAATCTCGAGTATTTCTTTGTATCTCATCAAAACGTTCTCCCATCCTGCTTTCAACATTTCTTTGCCACCTATCCATTTTCTTAGAAAATGAAGTCATTAGCTTAGCGGTTCTAGGTGAAGGTGGATCACTCTCATTATCGAACACCATTGCTACAAGAAAAAGGTTAGTAAAACAAAACAATAATGGACCTTACCACTCACTAAATGCTTACACTCTTCAACATTCATGTTTCACACTTGTAAGACTTTTTCTATAAGGTTCACTCTTGCTTTTTTCACTCTCTAACTCTTCTTCAACTCTTGAAATTCAACCAAAGATTCCAATCAATGAATATCCAAAGTGAAAGATGAAAGAAATCCAAACTCAACTTAAAAGGTCAAGGAAGAAAGAAAACTCGAAGACAAAATCTTGGAAATTTAGAAGACAAGTAATAAAAGCTCAAGAAGAAAAACACAACTCAAAAGGAAAGTCAAAGAAAGACAACGATAAAGATATAAAAAAAATTGACTAAATATAAACCACTGTAATTATGCAAAAAATAGTGCTATTAAGCAACAATAAACACACACACTAAGAGAGAGGGATTTTAAAATAAAATTTTGGCTGTCAACTTTTTTTATACTTGGATCCTCAAATTTTTTGATATTTTCATTTTGACCCCAATATACTTTTTAATAATTGCCTTTTGGTCCTTCATATTTTCTCTTTTAAGACAAATTTTTGGTATTTCCATAAATGCCCCAAAACTCTCTAGACATAAATTTATGAATCAAACTCAGAAAATTTTCAGCAATGCTATGAGTTTCATGAAGAACACGAAAAATAACCCATATTCAAAACAAGTCCGAATTCAAAAAAATGATAGGGGAATTGAAGGCAATTGCAAGCTAAACTCAAAAATCACACAAGAAACACACAAAGAACAACAAATAAGCAAGAATCATGATTTTTCAATTTTCATTTTCCAGAAAAAAAATAAAAACGAAAATGCAAATAACATAGATAGAAATCTTTACGAAACGTTTTATGGAATCGAGCTCTGATTAACACATGATGACTTCCAACACATGATCATTTCCGGATTGCAAACTTCAAGACTCCAACAAATTGTTGTTTGAAACTTAAACACAAAAATGGAGAAGATTAAGAAATGAAGATGAATGACGCCATGATCTGTAACGGAGCGATAAGTCGGAGGATTCACCACAAAAGAAAGCTTCCTTGATAAGAATCAATTTGGTTTCACTCAAGAACCAACAAGAGGCTAAGCTCTCAATTAAAGCAAATGTTTAATTTCATTAATCAAAGTTCTTCTAAAAACGTAAGCCTCTAATGATCACTTAAAAATGTAAGTTTAGGCCTATTTTGGGAAGTATTAAAGCCCATTACAAAAATAATCAAAATTACGAAAGTCCTCGTAGAGGTGACGCACTGAGCGAGAAGAGGCGCGCTAAGCCTAAAAGCTCTCGATCACGAATTGGGCTGAGCGAGCCAAAGGCCTAAGAATGTGTCCTGGGTTTCAAACATCAAGGGTGAACCTTGGACGCGTGTTTTGGACTCCTACTTTTGCAAGTGGCCAATCTTGCAGCCCTTCTTATGAAGGTTCCAAAGGAGTGAGTGTACCAAGAGCGTGTCTTAGGTTTTGAGCATCAGGGGTGGACCTTAGACACCTGTTCTAGCAAAACAAATGATCCTATGGACTTGCTTGTTGAGGTTCCAGGGGAATAAGTGTACCAAGGGTGTGTCTTGCGTTTTTTGCACCAAGGGCGGACCTTGGACACCTGTTCCTGTAAAACAAATGATGTTATGGCCCTACTTGTTGAGATTCCAAAGGAATAAGTGTACGAAGAGAGTGTCTTGGGTTTTGTGCACCAAGGGTGGACCTTGGACACCATTTTCTGCAAACTTATACTCCTTCCAGAATATAGTTTAAGAATAGTAGCATGTATCAAGGATAGACCTTGTGTACCTTGAGTTTCCGCATTGGAAAACTTAGCAATGAGGAGGCTCACCGAGGGTGGACCCTAGGTTTGCCAAACCTTGGACCAGGGGAGTTGTCAATCCTGGGTTTTGTTGGAGTTCACCAAGGATTGATCTTGGGTTTTGCAAACCATAGGAGATCGACCAATAATGCATCCGTCCTGGATTTTGCCGAAGGTCCACCGAGGGAGCTACCAAAGGCTGGTCCTAGGTGTTGAGAACCTTTGAAGTCGGAGGTTTACCAAGGGTGGACCTTGGGTTTATGAACCTTTGATATTACAGGAACTAGTCCTGGGTTTTGTTGGAGGTCCACCTAGGGTGCTACCGAAGGTCAGCCCTAGGATTTTAAGAACCTGTAAAGTACCAGGAACTAGTCCTAGGTTTTGCTGAAGGTCCCCCTAGGGTGCTACTGAAGGTCGACCGAAGGTGTTGAGAAACTGTAAAGTACTAGGAGCTGGTTCTGGGTTTTGCTGGAGGTCCACCTAGGGTGTTATCAAAGGTCGACCCTAGGATTTGAAGAAATTATAAAGTACCAAGAGCTGGTCCTAGGTTTTGCTGGAGGTCCACCTAGGGTGATACCGAAGGCTGACCCTAGGATTGTAAGAACCTATAAAGTACTAGGAGTTGGTTCTGGGTTTTGCTGGAGGTCCACCTAGGGTGCTACCAAAGGCTGACCTTAGGATTGTAAGAACCTGTAAAGTATCAGGAGCTGGTCTTGGGTTTTACTGGAGGTCCACCTAGGGTGCTACCGAAGGTCGACCCTAGGATTTTAAGAACATGTAAAGTACCAAGAGTTGGTTTTGGGTTTTGCTTGAGGTCCACCTAGGGTGCTACAGAAGGTCGACCTAGGATTGAACCTGTAAAGATTACCAAGATGCGTTCACCCTGGATTTTGGTGAAGTTTCGCCTAGGGTGGACCTTGGAGAGTAGTCATGTGTTGGTCCTAAATTTTGTCATGTTCTTGCAAGGTTGACAAAAGTGTATGAAATTCAAAGAGATATATATTCATAAGGCATTTGAGTACATATTCTCCTTATTGTTCTTCGGATGTGCCTCGTTAAAACCTCTCAAGCCAAAACCCTATTTTTTTGTTGGGATAAAAAACCCGAGTAGGAAAAAAAGTACACCATCCAGCCATCAATATATTAATTGTAGTAGAACTTTAGATGGATAGCATTCTATGTTCTTGGAATGACTTTACCACTTAGTTCTTGTAACTTGAAAGCTCTATTGTTTAGGCTAGTGACGATCCTGAATGGGCCATCCTAGTTGGGTCCAAGCTTTCCTGCACAGGGATCTTTACTGGCTTTACCCCGAAAAAGCCAGACTAGGTCGCTTAACTAGAAGGTTCGTGGTTGAACCTTAGTGTTGTATCTTCTTGATATTTATAGTTTGTTAGCTTCTCTAATTTTGGCCATGTCTTGGATTTCCTTCGTAGTTTCTAGTTTGATTCTCATGTTTTCTTCATTGTGCTGCTCTTGAAATAACAACCTTCTTGTCGATGGTTCCCCAAGTTCGACAGGAATTATGGCATTTGTGCCATATGTGAGTCAAAAAGCAGTTATATGAGTAGTTATCTAGGGTGAGCAATGATAAGCCCAGGGTATACTGGGGAGCTCTTCCTTTCAGAGACCTTTATACTTGTTAAGTCTAGTACGTAAGGCTCTGAGAATGACTTTGTTTGCTGCCTTTGACTGACCATTAGTTCGGGGGTGTTCGACAAAAGTGACAAGGTGTTTGACACTTAGCCTTGTAAGAAAATCTTCGTAGGTCTGTGCCTTGAATTACGTGCCATTGTCAGTAACGATAAAAAGCGAAGGGTAGACCATACCTGCATATAAGATGTTTCAAAGTGAAGCTTTCTACTTCACTGGCAGTTATCTTACGTAAAGGTTTTGCTTTTATCCACTTGGTAAAGTAATCAATGGTGACCAATAGGAATTTGACCATTCTTGGGCTTTGGTAGAGGCCCTAGGATGTCCATCACCCACATGGCAAAGGACCAAGGAGAAGTCAATGTATGGAGATTGTCAGGAGGAGTCCGTGGGACATCCACAAATTCTTGGCACTTTTTGCACCTTCGAGTGAAATCAGAGGCGTCGATTCTGAGTGTCGGCCAATAGTATCGTGCTCGTACTATCTTGGAGGCAAGGGAGCGTCCTCATGTGTGGAGACCGCATATCCCTTCATGAAGTTCTCCCAGGACATAGTTTGCTTGCTGGTTGTCCAGGCATTTGAGTAGAGGTGTTGTCATTCCTCTTTTAAGTAGTTCGCCATCAAGGATGACGTAGTAATTGACTTTCCATTTTAAACGTTGGACCCTTTTTCATCTGCTGATAGGGCCTCTTTCATGAGAATTTTTTTATAAGGGATCATCCGGTTGGTTTTCTCCTCTTCACCTGCCATTACCTCTTAAGTGTCTGTGGTGGGAGCTTTGAGTGTTTCCTGAATGATAGTTTTGAAGTGTCTGGTCTTCTTAGTATTGGCAAGCTTGGAAAGCAGGTCTACCCTGGTGTTACTCTCGGTATGTGATACATTTCAAAACACTCAAAGTTGTTGATGAGTGCTATTGCAATTTGATAATATTGGACGAGTATGGCTTCTTTAGTCTAGAACTTGTTGCCAACCTGTCCTTGGACAAGTTGTGAATCAAAGTAGCATCTCAACCATTTAGCTTCGACGCGAGTTTGAGACCTACTATGAGTGCCTCGTACTTGGCTTGGTTATTTGCAGCTCTGAAATTGAGCTTGAAGGCTTGCTCTAGCCAGATGTTGCTAGGTCCCTAAAAAATGATACCTGCTCCACTTCCCTTCACATTGGACGCTCCATCTACGTAGAGATTCCACCAATCTGGAGTGGATTTGTCTTTACCTGCGAATTCTGCTAGGAAGTCTGCCATGAGTTGTGTTTTCATGGGACCGGGAGGTTCATATTGAAGGTCAAACTCTGATAGGTTGATTGACCATGCCACCATTCTGCCTGTCAGTTAGGGTTTTCGTAGTACCTGTTTAATGGGATAGTTTGTTTTAACTATCACCTGGTGACTTTGAAAGAAGGGCCGAAGGTGTCTGGCGGAAGTGACGAGTGTCAATGCTATCTTTTCTATCATTTGATAGCGCTTCTCGGCATCATGCAACATGTGGCTGGTGAAGTAAATGGGGAGTTGATACTTCCCTTCTTCTTGGACAAGGGCCGAGCTGATAGCCTCGTTCGCTACTAAGAGATAGAGGAGTAAGGATGCTCACGGTCTAGGTCGGCACAAAACAGGTGGTGTAGCAATAGTTTTTTTTAATGCTTCAAAGGCTTTCTCATAGGCTTCATCCCAGAGGAAGGGTCCGATCTTTTTGAGCAACTTGTAGAAGGACTTTGTCTTTTCAGTAAGCTTGGAAGGAATCTGGATAGATTTGCTAGTCTCCCGTTCAGTTTTTGGACCTCGGTGATGTTAGTTGGGCTTTGCATCTCCAGTATAGTTGTACATTTGTCCAGATTGGCTTCAATTCCACTGTGTGTAATCATGAAATCGAGGAATTTTCCATTCCCTACCCCGGATGTGCATTTCTCTTGGTTGAGACGCATGTCATATTTCCAGATTTCTTTGAAAACCTTTTCAAGGACCGTCACATGTCGGGCTACACTTTGGGATTTGACGACCATGTCGTCAACATAGACCTCGACATTGCGTCTGATCTACTTTTTGAAGACTCGGTCCATTAGTTGTTGGTATATGGCCCTTGCATTTGTGAGGCCCAAGGGCATGACCATGTAATAGTAGTTTGCATTTTCAGTAATGAATGTCATTTTCTCCTCATCTAGGGCGTGCATCCTGATTTGGTTGTACCCGGACTTTGTGTCGAGGAAACTCAAAATCTGGAACCTTGACGCACCATCGACCAACTTATCAATGTTGGGCAATTGATACGCGCCTTTAGGGCATGCCTTGTTGAGGTCGGTGAAGTTAGTACCCGTGCGCCATTTGTCGTTGGCCTTTTTGACCATTACGACATTGGCTAGCCAGGTGAAGTACCTAACTTCTCTGATGAAGTTGGCATTCAGTAACTTGTCCACTTCTTCTCTGACTGCCTCACGTCTTTCTTCTCCTATCTTCCTCTTATTTTGTTCTATTGGTTTGGCATGTGGGCATTTTGCCAGCTTATTGCATATGATATTGGGATTGATGTCCTGCATGTCAAATGGTTGCCAGGCGAACAGATCTGCATTTTTGAGGAGGACGTCAGCTATGTGTCTGTGCTCATGACTGGTGAGGTCTTTCCTGAGTTGTGTACATTGCCTGGGTTTGAGTCCAAGCAACAACTTAATGAGTTCTTCAATGGGCTTCAGTCCTTTGTCAATGGTGTCATCACGCAGATCTACGTCATAAGTGTCGTCATGATGAGCTACATAAACAGTTAAGGTGTGAGGGGTAGACCCATTGTCTATACTTATTACTTGGCTAGTACCCTTAGAGTGGGATGGTATCTGCTCGACTCCCTGTTGGGAGGATACAGTGCCACTTTTAGACTCTTTGCATAGCATTGTCGAGCTTGCTTGTCATCTTCAAGTGAAGTGTGGAGACAATGGCTCAAAACTCGTACAGCGCCTTCCTGCCAATTAAAGCAAGATAAGAGGTGTCGGCATCGACAATCAGATACCTGATAGTGAAACTTCTCGAGAGTGAGCCTTGACCAAAAGTAGTCATAAGGTCCACGTAACCTCTGATTTCCACCCTTTCTCTTGCAAAGCCCAAGAGGTGTCTTTGGAACTATCGTGATCAATGAGGACTCTCGATACTTTAAAATTGACGATTATAAGGGAGGTCACCATTGGGTCATCCTAGGTAACTTGGTCGATTCCCATGAAATCTTCGTTTGTGAATGTGATAGGAGAGAGGCTCTGTGGGATGTTGTGTATAGCGTGACGGTGTCTCTTCCAAGACTGGCTGGATGGTCTTCCGTGAGAGAATCTACCCACGATGGTGTTGATCACACCTCAGATTTGTTGGGCAGGCTCATTCTTCTGTTGTTGAGGAGGCTAGCATTCATGTTTGGGCTGATGTTGCCTTTGTCATCCCCTGTCTTCCCCTTTAACTCTACTCCTGTTAGCATCTTGGTTTCTGTGATGGTCTTTAGGTCGTCCGCTAGGCCTAGTTCCAACTGGGTGATTATCAGGTCTTTTTGCAAATCGAGATAAATACCCTGCCCGTATGAGTTCTTCAATTTTGTCCTTCAGGGCCCAACACTCTTCAGTGTTATGACCATTATTGCAATGATATCTGCAGTATTTGTTTGAATCTGCGCTTGGCTTGAGAGACGATGAGGGTGATGGCAATTTCACCTGTACCTCCGTATTGAAGGCTTACTTCATGATGGTAGCCCAATTGACCGTCAAGGGTGTGTACCGCTCATACCTGTGTCCTTTTGGGAGGGGTTGACGCTTGTCTGGGTTTTGCTTTTTGTTATTCCTGTGTGGGTCAATCTTGATTGCTCGTGTAACGCCTCTCATGATTCGTACTTGATTGATTTTAATTAAAAACTCGTGTCATTAAAATTAAATTAGTATAAATTTTTCACGAAAATTCATTCTGCTTTGCTTGCTAATTTTATGATTCGTAAGTAACATAAATGATTATCCTCACCACGATTTAGTTATAGTAAGAAGTTTAGTTAAATATAACAGTCCATGTACAATCATCTAAAATAAAAGACAGATCACTAACAACATAGTTCCACACGAAGTACATAGCTTCAAAAAGCAGCAACTTCAAACGATATCATCCATACATCAAGTCAAAACACAGCATACAATTCATCCAAGCTTCTCCATATCTCAGCTTCCACTGTTCCTCTGCTCGCCCAATTAAATTGGGGTCATCACAGGTG
>PYAF01004170.1:580116-598587 GCA_007407185.1 Glycine tomentella | reverse complement strand
TGAAGTCATCTTGGTCATTTTTGACCTAAAGGGTATTTTGGTCATTTTCCTCAAGGACCTAACTGTCATTCTTGAAATTGTCCAAGGATATTTTGGTAATTTCACCTAGTAAATATCTTACTAAAATATCTAGGGATTCATTGGTCATTTCCAGAATTGTTCAGGGCAAAATTGTCATTTTTCACCCTAGGGGCATAAAACGTCATTTTTGAAATTGTTCAGGGGCGTTCTTGTCATTTTGCCCTAAATTTTTCTACTGTTTTTCATTAACTTTTTACTCCTGTAATTCCCTAATTTTTAGGATGTTACAGCTCGCTCCTTCTCGCTTCTGTCCGACTTGTTTGACTTCATTCCAAAACTTGGACCTTTCCTCCATCTAAATATAACCTTTGGCTCGTTCGCGTATTTCGTCCATGCTAAAAGGTGATTTCTTGCACAGACTGGCCACGAACTTGCCTAGACACAAAGCTAGCATCATAGAGTGTAATGCTACCTCAGAATTGAGGTTTCAGATTTGGACTGCTATTTGTCCAAATCATTCTATAAATCTCTGAAGAGGCTCATCATCTGCTTGTCATGGACTAACTAGTGCAGCAGAGGTTAGCCTATGAGTCTGGCTGGTCGCACATTATGCACTAAATCTCCCAAAAAGAGTGTCAAAACTATGGATGGACCTCGCAGGGAGTCCACCTTACCATGTCAAAGCTACTCCCTTGAGAGAGGTGCGAAACAGCTGATGCAATACAACATTATTATTGGTGTACATACAAGTTAGCCTAAGTGAGGAAGGCATCTAGATGCTCATTAGGATCAGTGTTGTAATCGTACCTCTATAGGTGGATACATTTCCAACCAGAGGGTAGACCGACTTCCATAATGCAATCGACAAAGGGATGTCATCGTGTTGTCCGCCCTTCTGGATGGTACATCTGTGCTGAGCTGAGACCCCCTTAAGGGTTGACAATATGTCGAGGGTGTGACTCCCCTTGATTATCCTTGTTCCCCATGAGAGGCGAGTGCTCATCACCTTTAGGGAGTCTCACTCTAGCCTCCAGCTGATCAAGGTCAGCCTTCAACATTCAGAGTTCTTCGTCATTGCGTTCTTTCATGCGGTGGTAGTTGTTGTATTACGTTGGTCATGCTTGTTTTAAAAGGGTTTGAAGTTTCGATGGGAGTACCGCATCTAAGACTATACCGTGTACTGACCATTGGTGGATTGACGAGAAAGTGTGTGTTTTAGTAGGTCGATGGAAAGTGTGAGGTCATAGGGTAACTTTTACCGTGGCCCTCCGGTGGGCGCTAAATGTTCTTACCATAATCTGGAAGTGCCACGCTCAAAGGTGGACGTGGTCCAGGTGGGTTCCAGACTCTGCACGTCGGACGATGAGTCAACCTTGTTAAGAAGGGGGACCTACAAAATAAAGGAAAGGATTTTAATGCTTAAGTAAGTACATAAATTATTGAGAGAATAATATAGTTGAACATGTCAGCCAAGATGAGAAAGTGCGTACTCGAGTGTGAGTAGGATTGTGAATGAGTGTGTGAAAAGGTTAGATGGAACTTGTATTATAGGATGAGCATGGGCCTTGGGCCTTTGTAGATAATTAACTTGTAGATAAGGCTAATAGATAATTGCAGGCTATATATAATTCAAATTGTAGATAATTCGTACCTTGTAGATAATTTGTTGCTTATAGATAAGTAACAACTTATAGATAATAGCTTGTAGATAATCTAAGGCTTATAGATAATTAGCTACCTGTTAAGAGATAAGGTGATTGCAATATTTGAATAATAAAGCATAACAGATAACCTGTTGGCCTGAATGGCCTGGATAGTGATGGTAGACGCCCGTGCTCCTGTAGCAGGGTTGACGTGGAGGGTGGACACGTGTACAGAAGGTCCCATATGAGTGGCCCCATGTACTTTCCATATTTTGTGCAATACAATATAATCAAATATATTTTTAATTTTCTGGTATGATTTTTTGAAGCAACCCTTTAGCCCAGTGGTCAACCACTTGTCAACAAATACGTGTTGTTCCTTATGTGATGTGATTCAATAGTGAAAATGAAGCATATTAAATAATGGGTAATACACTTAAGAAAAACAACTCTTTTTTATATTTTTTATTTTAACAATCATATTTTTCTCTTCTAAAAAATGAAATGTGTACCAACAAATCTTGGTCCAAGTGAAACTATACTTGACCCCTTAAAGCAAGGTCTTGAGTTCGAGTCTTGTGGATGCAAAAAATACAATTGATGGATAATCCCATTAAAGGTAGTCAACCAGATTTCCCAAAGGAGATAAGTCATCAACAAAACTCTGGTGGATACTTTGCAACGATATCATAGTAACCCAAAAATGAAATGTGTTATATTTAAATGAATCTTTAAAGATATAAGATGTGAGAAATAATGTTATTATACATCTTAAAAGAGATTAAAATCTCAAAGTGAAAACAAGAATTCAAAACTAACTATAATGTTGAAAGTTGTAAAATATAAAAGTTGACCAAATGCATTAAAATGCTTGCATTTTAGTCTCCATGCTTTATTTTATCTATAATCACTTTTTTCCCATTATAAACTACATGTAAAGTTAGCCCTTATTGTTTTTCAATTGTTCAAATCATAGTTTACAAAACCAAACTGACTCTACTGGTTCAATCGAGAATTGGTGGTCTAGTCGGGTCGAGCCATCTTTTAGGTCGGTTGTGCTTTTAACTAGTAAAACTCGATGCGACCTAGTCGGGTTGCTAGTTGGACTAATGAACTACAATCTAGACTGGGCCACCATTTTGATTACTAGCTGAAAAAAGAAAGAAGAAAGGGATGGGAGAATACATAAAGGAGGCAACTCAGCTTTGCTCTTAAAGTTAAAGTCTTTCCCTGTCTCTCAAACTCATGAAGGAGATCTAACCAGCCTCAAAACTCCATCGATGTCATCAACCTCGGACCACTGACATTGTTGACTCTGTCGATCTCTCAGATTGTCGTCGTCACACTCACACTCAGCCACAAACAGAACCAGTGTTGTTAGCTCAAGGAACCACTGTTGCACTTCATCATCAATGCATTCACTGGAGCCACAACTGTCATCGATTATGCCAAGCTCAATATGATGCTTTAGCTTATTTTCTTATTCATCTTAGTATGTTCTTGATGCCTTCTTAATCAATGTGGTGTCTTTGGGATTGATAATTAATCAATGCTCTTCTTAGTAACTTAATATGTGGTTTGATACTAGAGCCTAAAATTGAAGTTTTGAGTAATGTTTTATGCTTGACTCTAAGTTTGATTGTCTGATAATGAATTTAACCTTTGAAATTTTCTTTTTACTTCATGATTGATTTATAGATGTCTAAATCCTTGTTCTTTCTCTATGCAGTTGTATTGACAATGTTATTTTGTACTGGTAATGCAATTTTGTTTCACTATAATTTTCTTTAGGGTTAAATATATAAGTTTTTAGCCCCTCAACTTTTATAGATTTCAATTTTAGTACCTTAAAATATTGTTTGACAATTTTTACTCGTCTATTAAATTTTCGTCATTGTTTTTAGTCGCTCTTAAATTATTTTTCCCATTTTCAATCCTTTATTCTTTTTATTACTCAAAATTAGTTTGAGATATAAAATAAATGAAGGACTTAAAATGGGCACAATTTTAGAGAGACTAAAAATGCTAACAAAAAATTACTAAAGGACTAAAAGTTGTCGACAAAATTTTAAAGGACTAAGATTTAAAATCTAAAAAAGTAGAGGGGCTAAAAACTTAAATAACTATTTGCTTTATGAGTATATGACTCTGGACCAGTAGTTTTGTCCCATGATGAAGTCGTTTTTCCTTTTCACTATAATTTTGTTTATGAGTATGTCATTTGTTTATACCATACTCATAATTGATTATATTGAATGTCCTAATTTGTGCATATTCTGAATTGTTATTGATTAACCTTTTTTTGGTTTTTAATTGTATCATATATATATATATATATATATATATTATCCAATGAAAGACCAACATCACAAGAAGCCTTTACTCAAAATTCAAGGCATATTAGAAGGAAGAGTGATATAGCTTGGGGACATTGTAAGGTTATTGAGGAGGATTTGAACTTGTATAATGAGCTTCTAGAATTATATTAATTTGTGATGTTGATTTTTTGTCTTCATTAAAGTAAGGAATAAAATTTTGGAAATTTTAATATAGATTAGGTTATGCAAGTCAACTAATGAGTTAATGGATTGAATATACCCAACAACTCAGTGTCTTGATCAGGTCGATCACCGATTCAATTTTTAAAAATGTGGTTCAAATGAATCCTTTCATCCAAAAATTTCATCCATTTATTAACCAAAATGTAACGGATGCATGATATAAATTGATTTGTATAAATTTGAAAGGGATGAAATATATAAAATATTTAAATGAAAATAAAAACACATAATAGTTTTTTGTTACATTTTACATATTTATTTTTTTATTTTTAATTCAATATGCATATTGATGAGGTCTTTCGAAACACAAATATACAAAAAGATATTGGTGAATTTGTCTATGAAAGATATAGGAAAATACATGTTAGTTTGTTGAATTCTTTTTCATTTAATTCATGCTTACTATATTAATGAAATAACACCTTTGTTTGAATAATAAGATGATTTTCATAATAGACTCTCCCAGGCCAGTTTTGAGATTGCATCATTTGTTGCTAAATTAGAGACTAGCCCTCTTGACCCTTCTTTGGATGAGGGTTTTAAGGCTTGGAGTTGGGCCAAAGCTGCAAGTGGTGAGCACAAGGGACGACTCTATGAGGCTAGAGAGCTTGCTTGTGGTTATCGAGGTAGGAAAAGAACCTCACACATGAAAGGAAAGCAACTAATAGTAGCTCATATGATTTAGACTAGATTAACCGGTTGAGACAACGACTTTTACAAAGTGAAGAGATTCATCAAGCAAGGGAGGACAATGAGTAGTTGAGTCATCAATTTTAATCATTTGTTTGTGTTCTCATACAATTCTTACCACCTTATGCATGTAACATCTTTCAACAAAACCAACAAAACAACAACAGGAAGACCACTAGCAGCAACATCAACAAGGCTCTCGAGATTATTGTTATTATTAGATTGTATAAAAAAATATTATATTACTTATCATTTAATCCTTTTATGTATATCATTTATAAACTTGATATATTTTAAACTATTAAAGGTTTGAGCTAAAAAACATAATGTATATTGGATCTAATATGGCTAAAATATGTTTTTCGTTCTCATAAATATGGAAATATTCAGAATTCTTCCTTGCAAATTTCAATATATTTTTTGTTCTCAAATAATTAAAATGTATAATTTTTTTAGCCCGGATGTAGGTTTAAGTAAATCCGAATCTATGATGATGACTTTTTACACAGGTTATCCATATGGTCAATGTAAAATGTGTCATTTTTAATATCGGTTGTACATATAACTAATGTAAAAAAGTAATGCACCTAATCTTCTAATTATAATAAACACATGTGAGATGTTTTAAATTTAATATTATTTTGTATGAGTTTATAGCTTTATATATATTACTATTAATATACAACAAATCTTTAGTATATTTTGTATGACATAAGTATGATTATCAAATTCATTAATTGATTAAAAACTATTATTATATTAATGAAATTATTCTTCGGTAATATCAAAAGTAAGTTTGTAGGCATTGATATTTCCATGAAAATTGTTCGTCAGTAACTTAATTTGTAATCATTGACAAATATTTTTGTGCTAATTACCGATGAACTTATCTGCTGATAATTTTTGTCGGTAATTTTTTCCTGACGATGATATTAGTGACATAATTTTATTTATCTGTAATCCATCAAAATTTTTTGGTCACCAACTAATTTTTGAAGTTACTTATAAGTTGACCGTAGTAGTAACAAAGTTTCTTATAGTGAAGAGTTAAAATTCTATTTACACAACTTTTTTTTTTTTTGCATGGTTTCAGTGATGAGTAAAATTTTACCACAGTTGTTTTAGTCCGCATTGCCCAAAATGGGGAGCTCTTTCACGTTACTTCTCCATACATGTCTTCTTCTAGTGAAGGTAGTTGTCTTTTCTTTCCCAAAAATGCACTACCAACTTTTAACGAGTAGAGTTGCTTTTATGATCAGTGCTAAAAGGCTTATTTAATCAATATTGAATGTTTTTTATGTAATTGTGATCCTACTTTTCATTAAATGCTAAAGTTATTTAAATGTTAGAGTATTTTCAAAGCAAAAAAAAAATAAATACCAGCTACGGTTATACGAGGATAGAATATCTAAGTGCAAAACCTTAACAAAAATATATTGAATGAAGAGCTTAAAAAAGTGTTCAAGTTGGACAATAGAAAACTTAAATTATGTGTTAAAATTGTTAGGTGCAAGTTTTCTATGAAATCCTTTGGATGAAACTTTTTAACAATGCATTAGACTTTGAGTTTTATAAAAGCCTTTGGACATAAAGTTTCAGTATAACATTCAACGCTATATTTACAAATAGTTTTTCAGCACATCTAAGTTAGAACGTTTATACCTATTTTCTCTTTGGACGCAAGTTCAATTTTCATATCTTAAAGAACTTCATTAGGCTATCAAAGTTGTTTAATATTTGTTACTACACACTTTTTCAAATTTCTTGAAAGGTGGGTAATGTTAGGAGTTATCCAATCAATTTAGAGGAGTAGCGCATGGGTGGGGATAAATGGGGTCATTACTACAAAAAGTGCCTTTTACGACGCCTTTTTTAAGTCAGTTTCCCAAAGACCGTCCTCGTTGAGGGTGCGGTGGTAGTTTCGTAAATAAAACAAACATTTCAAAGACAGTTATAGACAAACCGTATTTGAAACGTCAAAATGACATCGGTTCTTAAGACACCTGTCGTAGAATGTGTGTAATCAAAGACGTTTTAACCAAGACCTTCTTTGAAACGTATATTTTATTTAACTAAAATGACAACATTTTTATGTTTAAAACCATTTTCATCTCCATTGTGAGGTCGCGTTGTTTAGAAGGGTCTCAAATCCAGTGACCCTCAATCTCGTGCCCTAGTAGCGTCCCTCCATCTGCAATTGTCTTCTCCGTTTCCGCTGCCTGCCTGACTTGCTCACCCATGGTCTCCGTCGTGCATTCGTCAAATGCACAACGCTTTCCGATCATGCCATTAGGGTTTCCCCTTTAGCTTTATCTCTCATTTATTAGTTTTTTCCGTCGTTAGGTCGTTTATTTACTTGGTGCACCCCACACACTATAGTGACGCATGAACGACACATATAAACCCCAAAAACCTTAACTAACCCAAACTTGCACTTCACACTCCCCTTACTTGCTTGACCTAGAACTGTCTTAGGGTTTTACGAAACCACCAAAGTGCAGAAAAAGGAAGAAAGAAGAAAAAATGGTGGCTGATAGGAGCAAGAAGCTGAAGGTCTCTGAGAAGGGCGAAAACCTCAACGAAATTGACGGAGAACTCGTCCTCTCTATCAAGAAGTTCTAGGAGATCCAAGATGAGCTCGAAAAGGTGCACCAATTTTGTTTAATTCCCCTTCCACTCTTCTTCTTCCTTTTGTTTGGCTTTCAATTTTGCATAATTTGGATTGTCCTTCAGGTTTTTCCAAGGTTTTGATATGTGATGTTCGGAATGTGACTTTTTCTTTTGGAGTGTCAGAGTTTCACGCTCGCTCAACGTATTTGGTTATCTATTTATGGTTTCGGAACATGTTTTAATTAACCTTTTTTTATTTTTGGTATGTTTGGGTTATATTTTAGATCAACAAGGAAGCTAGTGACAAAGTGCTCGAAATAGAGCAGAAGTACAATGAGATACAGAAGCCCGTCTATGATAAGAGGAATGATACTATCAAGGCTATTCCCGATTTCTGGTTAACTGATGTGAGTTTGAGTTTATACTTTATAAACATATTGTGAAATTGATTAATTGAATTATGAAACTGTTGTTTATTATGATATTGGGAATGTGTGGTTTACTATTGTTGTTGTCCTTATGCAGTTTTTGAGCCATCCTGCTCTTGGTGATCTTTTGAACTAGGAAGATCAGAAGGTCTGGCATTTTTTTTCATATACTAAATTTGGATGGTTTGATTTTTGGCTGTTTGATTTTGTCTACCATAATCTGTTCCTATGTCTAATCATGCAAAACTGTGAATATATTTGCAAGAAGATTCTCTTCACCTTTCTACTGGAAAAGAATTTTGAAATTCAATTATTGTATTGTGAGTAGATTATGGAGACTAATCTTTTTTTTTCTTCCAATGTGAAGGTTTTTGTTAGAAGCAAAGTGAGGATTTTGTTGTGTGATAACAATTCCAAGAGTTCTGAAGAGGTTTTAACTCTTCTTTTGGGATGCTTTTACCAAAGTATGAATTGAACTTACTTCTTTTGGTGTCAATTATTGTTCTGATTCAGGATGATATAATGTCAATTAGAAAGGTGAATTATGTTTTACTTGTGTCTTGTCAAATATATTAAATTGAAATCTGCTTTGGTAGAATGGATATTGATGTGAGTTTCTGGGTTCATATGAGGATAATTCTGATTTGGAAGTTAGCAAAAATATGGAAGGACAATTTTATTTGTGTTATTGAGTTACTTCCATTCGTTTTTAAACTCGATTTGTGTTCTGATCTGCCCAAATATTTCTGTTGTTTGGCTGATGCAAATTATCATTTTTTCTTTTCAACGTTTGAGGACCTTACCCATTTGTTTAAGGTGTACACAAAAGATGATTCTTAGATGATTCGTTGTTATGATTGAGCCATTGTGGTATTAATAATCAAATAATGTAAATATGTACTTGTCATCAACAATTCATCTTCCAGCATTGCATCGATGTCAAAGCCAAATAAAAAGTGTTAACCAACACCTTGAATGTATTTTATCCATTTTCACAGTTGAATCATTCAACTTATTAGTTTCAACCTAAGATTGGAGGTACCAATAGATTTTTATGTTTCTTGAGATGGCCACTCATTAATTGTTCTCTTCAATATTTTGCCTTATGTGCAGTGTGAACGCATCAGAAAACTAGTCTGTCCCTGGAAAAGAGGACATGGGTTGTCTGTTTATGTCTTATGTAAGTGAAAATAAGTAAAGTGTATTATACACTTCTGTTTGTGTCTGGCTTATTCCTCATGTTTATATTTTGTGTCTAGCTTCTGATGAGTTGCCATTAGTTGAGGTTAAGCTGAAGAAGGCTAATTGCCGGGAAAAGGCTGTGAAGGTAAGATATTATATTTATTCATACTAAATTTGTTCTTTCATCTCTCTCTACCTTTCTTTAATATTTAAAAATAAAAGGTTTGTTAGTATTCTCAAGCAGTTCTTGTAACAATGAAAACTAATTGAAATTATGTGAATTAGGAGGGAGGGGTGGGGTTTGAATAAATAAATAAAAAAGTGGGAAGAGGGTTTATATAATCGATTATGCAAATTTTCATATGAAAACACGTACGTGTATCGGTGGATGCAGTGGGCAATTTTTCTTTTATTTGGAATTTTTTTGAGTTAGATAACTTTGGAGTGCCTTAGAACAATAACTTGAGTATAAAAGTTGCATGCCCAAGCCCAAAGTTTAAATCATCAGGACGGTGCACAAAAATGTCTTTAAGTTCAATTTGGTCTTATTGTTTAAATATTCAATTAGATTATGTGTGTTTTTTAAAAATAATTCAATTATTTTTTTAGTTTTAAAATGTTAAAGTAGGTCTTTTATTTTTTAAAATAGGTTCAATTTCATTCTTTTTTTTTCATCTACTCCAATTTGTTTTAAAAAATAAGACCAAAATTAGTTTTAAATATTGCTCCATATTTCTTTTGTTTCTGAAGCCATTGCTTCCTTTAACATACATCATGACAAGTCACCATGTGAAATGAAGAAAATCCAACAAAGGATGAAACATTTTTCTCGATTGCTTGCTTGCCCCTTAGTATGGTGCCTTTGGAATTTAAATCTATTGCCATTGTTTTATATCTTCTTCTCCTTTGTAGATTGCTTACTTGCCCCTCAGATTACCAGAGCGTGATTTGGCTGGTATCCCATATGTTCCAGTTGTGATGCTACCAGTAAGCTATTATTTTACTTTTATTGTCATCATTTTATTGAATTTCTAACATTACATAGAAACATTATGGATATATTTTTTTATGTTCTTACATGTTTTATAATATTGTTTTATGTTAAAATTTACTTTTAATGTTACATTCCTTTTAGGAATATGTCTTCATATTGATTGTATTCATTGTCTCATTTGAATAGGTATGTGACCGTGATGATTATAACTTCCACACCGATGTCTATTTTTTATGAGGCATGATTCACTCTGAATTTAATTAGTTGAGGTTCATAACATAGCAACATAGAATACCTCTGTTTGGTTCCTCACTTCTAATATCTCTTGTTTAAATGAAGTGGACATTTCCAATGTGCTGCTTATGATTTTATTCTTTTTATTGATACTTATACTGCACATCTCCCCATATACTTAAAGCTTGCATAACATTTAATTTGAGAATTATGTACTGAACATAGTCCTTATTTATTGTATGCATTTTGTCTTGTGATCTTTGATAATTCATTTGATGCCCTACCAGTGAATTGAATTGGGAAATCCAAAGGTAGAAGCTGCTCATTTGGAAAAGGCCAAATAACTTCATACCAGAGTAGGTGTTTTGATGTTTCTTTCTGTCTATGAGAATGACAACTATACACTATAATATGTATTTGTTACTTTTGAACTGAACTGTTGGTCTATAGTTATATATGTATTATTCTTGTTAGTGAAACTTTGTTATTGTTAAAGCTAGAGTGTATAATGAAATGCTATTTAATTTTATATCGTTTGTAAGCTCGATTGAGATTGATCATATGACTGCGACAATTATTATGTGGATATCAATTTATGGTAATTCTATATGTAGTTATAAAAAACCGTCTAAAAAGGATAAAAAAATTCAAAACACAGGAAACTAAAACGGTTATAGCTAACAACCATCTTAGAAAGTCACATTCTAAGATAGTTCTAAGCCTATAACCGTCTTCATTTCCTTTAAAAAATATAAAAAGAATAAAAAGACAAGAAACTAAGACGGTTATGTCAAAGAACCATCTTCGTTTCTTTTAAAAAATATAAAAAAAATCAAAACACAGGAAACTAAGACGGTTCTTAGCCATAACCATTTTAGAAAGTCACTTTTTAAGACGGTTCTTTTTCATAATCGTCTTAGTTTCTTGTGTTTTTATTTTTTATATTTTTTAAAAGAAACGAAGACGGGTTCTAAGCTAAGAACCGTCTTCGAAAGTGACTTTTTAAGACGATTCTTAGCTAATAACCGTCTTAGATTCGCGCAAAAAAATAAAAAAAAAACATGAGATCTAAGATGGTTCAAACTAAGAAACATCTTAGAACCAGACTTTCGAAGACGGTTCGATAATCGACGTCGAAAGACTTAGTTTTCAACGACACCTAGAACAACGATGGTTTCAGAAGATGTCGTATGGGGAAAATAACCGACGTAGAAAGTGCCTTTTGTAGTAGTGGGTGGACAAGACTATAAGTGAGAATTCTTAACCCGTATTAATAGTGGTCTCTCTATGATGCATAAAAATAGTACTCAATAAGGAAAAATGAACTATTATTGAAAGAAGATTAAAGTATTGAAATATTTTTGTAATTTTTGATTTTAAGAGAAAACAAATTAACTATCACAACAAAGAGATTTAAGTGATAACTAAAGCAATCAGGGATTATGGTTCGCTAGTACCAATTTTCCCCCAAACCAAGTTCTAATGAAATTCCTTTCTCGGTTAATCACCAATTCCCAAAATCAACCAAAAGTCTACGATCAAGGTCTAATGATTCTCTTTTCCTTAAATCAATACTCCAATGATCATAGATATATTAATTTAAGATTTTTATCTCTATGAGATACAAGCAAAAAGCATATATGAGGAGAAAGGCTCTAGACAATGGCTGGAGTATTAGTTAATGGACGATATTGCCTCAGCGTCAAGTACAAAGAAGACAAGTGCTTTAGCACTTGACTCATAGTCCAAAGGCAATGGAACATCCATGGTTTAGTAAGTCATAGTACCATAGCGAACAAAAGGGAAGTTTTAAATTATCTTGTCTTGACATTCTTTATTCCTTTTGCCTTGTACTATTAACATTTTATTTGAATTGTACACTAAAAGTCAACTCTGAGCAAAAGGAGACACCGATATGTTGTACTTCTATGAATTGCAGAAGATGTTTGTAGTCTCTACACAATAACGTGCCACGTGTAAAGCACCCACGCTATTAGACAACCACTAGCTGGGGTCTCTCAATGGATCGAAGCTTTGAAGTTTATATAAATCTTGATGATATTCGTGATGAAGTTGTTGAATCACTAGAGAATCTTCTGATTCAAAATGAACAAAGTGATGTAACGTTGTCAGTTTAGTTAGACGAAAGAAACTTGAACTAATCGAGTGAACCTTAGCTATGATAAGTTAGCAAGTTTCATTATATTCAAGCTTAATGTGTAAGCACTCTTTGAGTGATTAGTGTAACGACCTAAAATTATTCTAGATATTATATTTTTATTTGGGTTAATTTTTTTTAATAATCATTAGATAATTTGTTTATTTTTAAGCAACGTATAAAAGTGTATAGGTGGTAAATTGATTAAACATATGACAGTTGTTGTTACTTCACCTATCATTACAAGTCACACAGTTCGTCGTACATAATCATAGTTACTAAGGACTGATATAGGAAAATGGGTTCTAAATATACATAAACGCAAACAACATGATGCATGGTATAAATATAACAGCTTCTATCTTCATCCCTTATGCCACCACCAACTCAGTGCCTCAAGGAAATTGATCATTGTTGCCATCTATAAAAAAATGAAACCAATCTAGTGAGAAATAAAATTTATCAATAGAAAAAACTAAACCACCAAACACGTTAGTACGTTAGTAAATCATCATAAAATAATTATGCAAACTATATGAATGCATGAAATGAATTTTCCCAGTACACATGGACTCTACATATCATACTGTATGTAGCTACACCTCATACTGGATGTAGACGCTGCGATCGTCTTACGCAAACATGCATGATTTATTTCATGTATCTGCACTTGGTCACTACATATCGTACTGTATGTAGTATCAAATTCTATTTCACATATCTCGTACTAGACTTGGAAACATAACTCAACATATCATCAATCAAAATCCATCCATAATAAAATCCATAAACAAAATACATACCACCTTATGGAAAAATATTGTTATCATAACATCATACGTATCACAAGTATGGTTAAACCACCATACCTTATTTATGTAAGATCATTACCAACTTAGGCATGACTATTGGGTATCCTTAAGCTAAAAAAAATCATATTAGTAATCTAACTAATAACCACAATATATTTTTCAAATAATTTCTAATTCCTTTAAACCTTCAAAAGGAAATTATAACTCTGCAATATCTTTTTTCATGCCAGGCCACCAAAACATTCTCCTCAAATCTTGATTCATCTTAGTAATTCCAGGATGCATTGTAAAATTACTTTTGTGAGCTTCACTCAAAATTTTCTCTCTTAATCCATCAATCTTGGGTACACATATTCTCTTTTGATAAGTCCATAACCCATCATTATTAACATCAAAATTTTTCAATTTTCCTTCTTGGACTTTATATAAAATTTGTTGAAAACCTGAATCTCTCTGTTGTCCTAGCCTAATGTGCTCTTTGAAATCACTAATGATTTGTATTTGACTCAAAATGATACTTTTAGAATTAACAGAAAATCCTAAATTAATATTTTTGAAATTTTCTATTAATTCCATTTCCTTGATCATCATCCTAGATATATGCAGAGATTTCCTACTTAATGCATCAGCTATGACATTTGCCTTTCCTGGATGATATTTTAACTCAAAGTCATAATCCTTAAGAAATTCAACCCATCTTCTCTGTCTCATGTTCAACTCTTTCTGGTCAAAAAGGTACTTGAGACTCTTATGATCTGAAAAGAACCCAAATCTTACTCCATACAAATAATGTCTCCAGATCTTTAAGGCAAAAACTACAGCTGCTAATTCTAGATCATGGGTTGGGTAATTGATTTCATGGGGTCTCAACTGCCTAGATGCATATGCTACCACTTTCCATTTTGCATCAACACACAACCTAGACATTTCTTTGAAGCATCACAATATACTTCAAATGCACCATGAGGATCTGGTAATACTAACATTGGAGTACTAGTCAATCTTCTTCTTAATTCTAGAAAAATTTTCTCACACTCTGGTGACCATGCAAAAGGCACATTTTTCCTAGTCAGGCTAGTCAGTGGTAAAGCTATTTTGTGAAAATCCTTTAATAAACCTCCTATAATAACCAACTAGTCCTAGAAAACTCCTAATCTCAGTTACTGTGGTTGTTCTCTCCCAATTCATGATTGTCTCAATCTTGCTAGGATCTACTGAAACTCCTTCTTAAGAAACAACATGACTTAAAAATTTCACTTCCTTTGTCCAAAATTCACACTTAGATAATTTAGCATACAACTTATTTTCTCTAAGGGTCTGCAATACTATCCTAAGATGTTTTTCATGCTCTTTGTGTGACTTTGAATAAACAAGTATGTCATCTATAAAGTATACTACAAACTTATCTAGATAAGATCTAAATATTCTATTCATGTAATCCATAAAAACTGCTGGAGCATTAGTTAATCCAAAAGACATCACTAAATACTCATAATGCCCATATCTAGTCCTAAATGCAGTTTTAGGAATATCTTCATTCTTAACTCTAATCTGATGGTATCCTGACCTAAGATCAATCTTAGAAAATATTGTTGCTCCTCTCAGTTGGTCCATAAGATCATCTATCCTAGGCAATGGATATTTATTTTTAATGGTTATCTTATTAAGTTACCTATAATCTACACAAAGCCTTATTCCCCCATCTTTCTTTTTTACTAACAAAACTGGAGCTCCACAGGGTGAAACACTAGGTCTAATAAATTTCTTCTTTAACAACTCCTCTAGTTGTTTTTTCAATTCTTCCAACTCTAAAAGGGACATCCTATAAGGTGCCATGGATATTGGTCCAGATCCAAGAATTGGGTCAATAGAAAATTCTATTTCCCTTTCTGGAGGTATCCCTGGTATCTCATCCGAAAATACATGTTGGATATAGGGGAGCAACAAAAAGAATGAAGCTTTTTGACTTAGAAGTGTTTTGAACTTTTCACATACCTTGAAGATTGAAATCCAAATCCAAGTGTATGAGAAGCAAATCTGTTGATCCTTACATTTGCATACATATAATCATTTACATGCTTAAGAGTTTTTATCAAAGAATCAAAGCTATTTCGAAAAAGATCTAAATGGGTAAAGTTTTTGGAAAAATATAATTTCACTGTTTTAATCGATTACCCATAAGATTAATCGATTATTTTGTTCATGTTTAAAACTAGAAAAGCTTTGATAAACAGTTTAATCGATTACATCACAGATTAATCGATTATATGACTTGTGTTTACAACTGGAAAAGCTTAATGTACATATTAATCGATTACGCACTTCTTGTAATTGATTACATGGTATAATTCAAATATAATACATTTATGCTTTAATCGATTACCATTCATTGTAATCAATTACGTAAGCTATCTTGAAAATCATGTTATCACTAATTTAATCGATTACCATCATTTGTAATCGATTAAATAGGCTATTTTGAAAAAGCTTGTCTCACTACCTTAATCGATTACCAAATATTGTAATTGATTACACAAGAGGCTTCTGTTATAAAACTTCACTGCGTTAATCGATTACAGCTCGGTTTAATCGATTATCTTGTTCGTGGTGAAACCCAGAAATCAACCTTAAACACTTTAATCGATTAAGTGGTAATCTAATCGATTACATAGCTCATTTTAATTGATTATTGGGTGCGTTTAATCGATTAAATGTTGTTACAAAACTTTGTTATAAATAGAAAGAAGGCCTGGCTTTTGACTTAACTTGAATACTTCGAAATTTCTGAATACACACAAGCCTTCACAAAGTTCTAAAGTGTTTTTCTGGGTTTACAAACTTCTTGTCCAACACTTTAATCTTCATGGATATTGAATGATTTCTTAGGCAAGATATCTGTAAAGGGTAAAGGAGAGCATGTTCTGAAAGTTTGTTTCTGCATTCGACCTTGATTGGTAACTCATATGCAGTCATATTCAATGGATCATCAAGTTGCTTCTCTCCTTAATCTTTGTGTGTAATTTCATTTTTACAATTTCTGTTATTTGGTGCTATTGTAAAGGGTTCTTTGAAGCTTGTTCTAGAGTAGTGTTCTCTAGGGAAGAACAGAGTAGTGTTCTATTGTTCTTGATCTTTAAGAGTCATATAGGATTTTAGATTTCTATTCTTTATCTAGAGTTGATAAAGAAAGATTGTTGTAAAGCTTGTAAGAACAAAATTTTATAATAGTAGAACTCTAATCTTGTGTTGATTAGAAGAAATTGGATGTAGCTTCTCTTGAGAAGTGAACCAGTATAAATTGCTTGTGTTGATGTTCTTTTCTCTATCTCTTCAAGTAATCTTGTTCATTTGTTCTTGGTAGTTTTATCATTACTCAACAAGTTCTGTTTTGAGCTATTGATTTCTTGGGCTGAGCAATTTGATTGATTAAAAGCATTCTTGGTTTAAAAGTGATTAAGATCCTTTAACTCTGATTTTATAATTTTTAAAAGACCAAGTTGAAACCAATTGACCCCCCCTCTTGGTTATTGTGGGTATTCCTATTGTTTTCAATACATTTGGATATTACCACAGGGTACATTAGAGAGTTCATCAGTTTTCTCAGTTACATTAGCTGATAAAAGAACATACCCTTGAATTTCATTTTTAATTGGAATAGGAAACAATGGAGTTCAAATACAGATACTGGGTTTGATTGTTTTCTGAGATTTTTCAAGATAAAACAATGGTTTTATTTGAACAGTCCAACAACACATGGTTAGTGTTGCGGAACGGCAAGTGCACCGCTTGTTTCAAGTAATAAAGTGAGTAAGTGAGTATCGTCTCCACAGGGATTAGTATGAAATTCACAGTAATTCTAATTCTTTAGCAATTGGAAGTGAAAAGAAAAGATTTGTGAAGAATTAGATTGTTGTGTATTGAATATTGCAAATAAAGACAGAATTTAAAGAAGTAAATTGCAGTAAAAATAATTGAGTTGTTACCAATGGATTGAATAATTATGGTCAGGCACAATTCCCTTTGATTCCTACCTCCTTCACTTAACTGATTATTAAATTTAATTAATTCTAATTACTCAGAGAATAAATCTTTCCTAATTTAGCTAACCCCTAATCCCTTAGTGAATTAACCCTTTAACCTGAATCAAAAACATAATCCCTTAGTGAATTCTATCAAGTTAAGTAATTAAATGAATTTATTATATAGTTCTGCAGTCATGCATCCCTATCCCTAGGCAATGAAAACCTGTTATTCTAATCAAGTCAGAAATTAAAACCCCAACATTCCTATTGCGAATCTTAATTCTAAGCATTTACATAGAATGGCCAATTCCAAATAAGAATAGACAATAAAGAACTGAATAGAATAAAATAATTATGATAATCTCATTCAATACCAGTTAAGTTACAGAGGAGTTCACATTGGTTCTTGGCCTAACCACAATACAAGATTTAGCCTGACATAGGCTTCAAGAACACAAAAGTTGTCATTGAATACATAATTCTATTGCAATCCTAGCCTTGATTCTTGATTTCCTAGGGTTTTTAATGATTCTTTGTGATTCCCAGGATGTGTAAGATTTTTTTCTTCAGTCCAGAGGCCTTTCTTTTATAGATTGATTTAATTAAAGTAACAAAGCTCCTTTTTCTGTGCAAATTTTGAACCAAATAATTTTAAATCAGGAAAGAGAATCTCCATGGCGCTGATAGCGCGGCTTCTCGCGTTAATCGCGCGGGCCTTTCGAGTGGATGGCGCTGATAGCGTGAACCTCCACGCTGATAGCGTGGAGTCCACGAGTTGGAAGGCTGGCACTGGGGCAATTGACGCTGATCACGCGGACTTTGGCGCTACTCGCGTGGATCTTGTGGCTTGATGACGCTGATGGCGTGGACTCCCATGCTGATCGCGTGGAGTCTACGAGCTGAAGCTTGGATTTCCTAAAGTGGCACGACTCGCGCTGGACATGGCGCGATCCGCGCTGGATCTCCAACTGGCTTTTCTTCTTTCTTTTGCTTTGTTCTCCTCTTTTTGGCCTGAAATCACAACTTAGTAATGAAATGAGATAAAATTAAACATAAGCAACAATTTAAACTAATTCTAACCTATATTCCTAAAGATTTAATTGAATTATAACCTAA
>PYAF01004170.1:532056-580016 GCA_007407185.1 Glycine tomentella | reverse complement strand
AGACAGAACCTCAAGATAAAAGCAAGGTCAATAATCAAACTGAACCACAATTTACAATCTTAAAATTTATCATGCTGAGTATAATCAATTCATATCAAAGCTTTCCATGGTACTTTCAATGCTGTCAAATTGTGAGAGTAACTTGAGTATTCTTCACAAGAATGTGTTTATTCACTCATGCACTCAAGTGTATCGGGTTGATCAATCTCTCACTCAACATAATCACAGCACTACCATAAGCTTGAAAATATTCTCAACAGATGCAAGCACAACTTGATCAAAAGGTCTTTCTGGCTTGTAACTTGGCTGGGCTAAGGGTAGGACATTCTTTGGAAAAGTAGCTAATATGAGGCTAGATCCAGTCCCTAAGTCCCAATCTTGTGGTCATCCATCTTCCTTGTTCATCTTTTCAAAACCTAGCAATTTTATTCAACAATTTATTCTTCATAAAGCAAAACAAATAACTTTTTTTTTTTAAATTAAACAAAATACAGCAGCTATTCAGATTTCCAGCTGATATTCTCAGGCTTATTATTTTCCAACTGGCCTTATTCGTTTGCTCTCTTAACTTCCATACCAATTGGACTCAACTTGTTTTCCTCTATGCCTTGATGGACAATTCCCTATTTTCTGCTGTCATGGACTTGTATTCTACTTTCTCTAGCCTCAGGGAGATTGGTCAATGGATATAGCTCTGATTTGGGTAATTTGAAATGAAAGGCTCAAGCTCAAAGGAGGTACAAATGGAAAATAATTGAGGGTGAGTCAATTTGGCCCTGATTTCAGAAGAAGAAATCTGCCTTAATCATATCAAATCGCACCTGCATCCAGAGAAACAATTCAAATTCTAGAGTACTATGAAAATGGAGTCTCTCGGAAAGAAAATTTACCACTGTTTTGGCTCAAAACCTCACAAGTGTTTAAACTCAAGTCAATCTCAGCTGACTTTATTTCAACATCATTTCAATCTTCAACATGCATATCACATACCAACAATCACAATTCCATTCATGTATCATGCAGTTCATGCTATGTTTCATTTCATCCAGCTTTCATCAGAGAACTCTTATCCATTATTGTGTCCATTAACTTTTATTTTGAAAATTCTGATGTGCTATTTATTTATTTTTGAAAAAAAAAAATTTTGTTAGACATCATTTGTTCCTTGACTGTGATTTGCAAAATAATGCTTATGCGCGTCCATTCCCAGATCTAGAAATTGTTGTCCCCAGCAACAACAAATAAGGTCACAGCGCTTTGGAAAAAATATTTTAGCATTATTTGCAAAATCGCAAACAAACGGAAACATTAATCTAAACAATTTTTATGTGCAAAAATTTGAACTAGAAACTAGACTATATATATATGCATAAATATAAATGTGCAGAAGGTTCACATGTCTAAAGTGCAGAATCAAAATAAAACATAAAAACAAAACAAAACAATAAAATGAGTCCTGATCACTCCTCTCCTTCTCCTCTCTCATCAATGGTTTCAACCTCAGTAGCCTGTGAGGGCTCTGGAATGGATGGCTCTGGGTTTGCTGCAGCTAAGGGTTCAGGAGGAATATTTGTGGCTGGTGGTGTAACTGGGAGCTGGTACTCAGAAGGTTGAATGCCTAGATGCCTGCATACAGCCTCCCACATGCGAGTCTGGAGGATCATCTGTGTGCGAACAAACTCCTGAAAAGCTAGAAGACTCAGAGAATCTTCATAAAGCGGTGAATGCGCAGGAGCTGTGGGAGGAACTGGTGGTGCTGGCTCTGCTAGCTGGGGCTCCTCTGGTGCTGGGAAGCCTCTGGGGCTGCGAGCTGCAAGCTCCTCTGAATTGAGCTTGGAAGCTCTAATGATCTGTTCTTCAGCAGCGCTCCTCACAATGTCTAAATAGGTCTTGTGGTTCATGAGAGACGCTATCAGAACGTCCATGAGCTCATCATCTAAGACTTCTACACCCGCATGACGACACAAGTGCAGAATCAAAGACGAATGTGCCAGCCAGGACTTACTGCTGGCATCCTGAATCATATGAAGAATACGGTTAGAAAGGAGGTGAGAAATGTAGAGGTTACCTTCACCTCGGAGGATGTAAAGCAAGGTGGCTCTCTCTACATTCACATCAGTCATATTAGAAGAAGGAATGACTGTGTGGTTGATAAACTGATGCCAGAAAGCTGCATTCCCTACTAAGTCATGCTTCCTCAGCTTCTCTGGAATGTAATCTAGGCCTGACTTGGGCTTCCAAGTAGTGTAGAGGCCTGTAATGGCCCTGCGGATGGTGGTAGCAAGCTGAGGGACGTCGTCCCTGTACATCTTTGTCAAAGCGTCAGGCTGCAGCCTCAGATATAAGTGGCTGAAGTCGCATCTTCCAAAAGGATCATAACAGGTGTCCAAGAAGCGCTCAATTGCTTTCTCATCAAAGGAAACTTGGACACCCCTCACCCATGAGAGTCTGCTACGTGCTACTGTGGAGGAATCGACATTAGCTAGAAACTCTTTAAGAATTATACTGGATAGGGTTATCCTCTGGTAAGGTCTCCCATAGAATTTTCTTTTCTGGAATAATTTTCTTGGGAAGGTACCAGGTATCAAAGTGTTCCTGGCACTCAGCAGATCGAAATCTGGCCTCATCAAAGTCATTAACTCTGGCCCGCTTGCTGCCTCCCGCTGTGGTTTTCTTCTTGCCTTTGGCCACCTGTTTACCCTGAAACTCAGAACAAAATCCATATATATGTATGATTCCATGGTTCAATTCCCAGATTTGGTCCTTCCAGTGGATCAAGGCAGACAATCCATAATTAACTCAGTAATACTGTGCATCAGGGAATAGTGATCAATAAATGAATAACACAGTTCAGTTTCTCCACAAAACAAGCACATGTATAATTTTTCTGGGAAGCAATCTGCTCAGAATGTCGCAGTGTGCCTAAGATTCCAGATTTAAGTTCCTTCCATTCACCAACCAGATACAATTTAAACAATTCATGCAGACAGAACTTCAAATTCATCAGCTTGACTAGGAGATAGTATTCATAACATGACAGAAAAATGAATGGCACCATCTGGATTCCCAGATTTAGCTTAATAAATGTCCATAAGTCATTTAATCCTAAGCTATCATGACACAATTCAAACAATTTCAGTTCAAGATCAAAACAGATATGTGCATTAAACATTAAATCTTGTGTCCATTCCTTAGTGCACCAACAACTCAGAAGTCAAATATTTCATGCAAGCACTGTCACAACATAAACCATGGATTCAAGTGATGCATATTTCAAGCATTTAGGGCATGATGTAACACATTCCAGGCACAACATATAACCACTATCAATCAATGTGCTTTACCCACTCATGATTCAAAATGTCAATCAAATTAGTGGGGTTCAGTTCAATCAAATAATATTAAGTGCAACCCCATACTAAAGTAGAGCATGTTGGGAGCCAAACAAGAAAAATGAATGGATTCCCACACAGGCAATTATCAAACAGGTTGTAGGCATCATCAGAACTCACTGAACACACCCACATTTTCATTGTCCATCAACATTAAAAGTCAAAATCAATAAAAGAATACTCAATGGACAACAGTAATTAGATCCCTACCTTAAGGTTTTGGCATGAAGTTCATCAAAACACAATGTGAATGACCTAGGTCAATGAGACTTGGTTTTCCAATGCTTGTGAACCATACCATTATACATTATAAAGCAATTCAGTTCAGAATATTACCTTGTCTCCAGCCATGGTAGCAAATGCAATTGATTCCTTTGGTTTAAGCAAAACTAAGAATGAGGGAGAACTGGGAATGGGAGAGAGTGCTAGAGAGAGAGAACAAGAATGTGAAGGCTAATGGTGTGTGGTGATGGTGAATGAAGGTTGATGATGGGGCTGGGGTTTGGACGCAAAGTGTGGAAAGAGTTGGGGAAAGAAAAGAAACTGAGGCGCGAATGAGGAAATTTAAAATTAAAAGCAGTTTCAACGCCTCACGCGATCCGCGCGGACCTTGGCGCTGATCGCGCCATCAGTTACTGGAAGGGCTTGGCTGTCGTCTAGTTCACTCGGTCAGCGTGGGAACTCACGTGATTAGCGTGGACCTTTCGAAGACTTGGCACGGATGGCGCCACAACCCACGCTGATGGCGTGAACTGATGCAGAAGCAATGCCAAAGGTCGAACACTTCACGCGATTGGCGCGAGAACTCACCCTATTAGCGTGAGTTGACCGTGCTATGGCGCTGGTGGCGCCAATTCTGGCGCGGGTAGCGCCAGACTCTTTTGACAGCTTTTTCTCATCTTTGATTTTTCTCTTTATTTTATCAACTAATTGAAAATAAAATGCTACCTAAATGATTCTAAATGAGAGTATTTGGACCTAATTCTAAGGTTATAAAAAATTATAAAGAATTCAACCTAACTAGTAATGCATGAATCTAATTTTACTACCATGGAATATGCAGAAAAATAAGCTTATTGCTATCAATTTGAAAACAGAACTCAAAATACCAGGTATGTACATTACAAGTTTGCTCGTTTAACGTCTTAAGCTAAACGCTTGCCTCTTGTCAATCCTCAGTAGCCTTGAGTGGAACAGAAACTGCATTCCTATCCACATCTCCCCCAAAATAGTGCTTCAATCGATAACCATTTACCTTGAAAGCTCTGTCACTATCCAATGGTGAAATCTCCACTGTACCATATGGATAAACTTCCCTTACAAGGAAGGGTCCAGACCAACGTGACTTAAGCTTACCTGGGAAAAGTCGCAGGCGAGAATTGTATAGCAACACTTGTTGGCCAGGAACGAATTCCTTTGGGCGGATTTGGCTGTCATGACACTTCTTTGTCTTTTCTTTGTAGATTCAGCCATTCTCATATGCAGCTAACCTGAACTCATCCAATTCATTCAACTGAAGCAACCTCTTTTCATTAGCTTTTGTTAGTTCAAAATTTAAAAACTTAGTTGCCCAGATTGCTTTATGTTCAAGTTCAATAGGGAGATGACAAGCCTTACCATAAACCAGCTGAAACGGAGACATACCTATAGGAGTTTTAAATGCAGTCCGGTATGCCCACAAAGCATCATCTAGTTTTTTAGACCAGTCTTTTCTTGATGTTCCAACAGTTTTCTCCAAGATTCTTTTCAATTCTCTGTTGGAAATTTCTACTTGGCCACTTGTTTAAGGATGATAAGGGGTAGCCACTTTGTGTTTGACTCCATATTTTGCCAACAAGCTATCAAACTGCTTGTTACAGAAGTGAGTCCCTCCATCATTTATGATCGCTCTTGGCACCCCAAATCTGGTGAAAATGTTCTTCCTCAAAAATGAGACCACCACTTTAGCATCATTGGTGAGTAAAGCTGCTGCTTCATCCCACTTGGAAACATAATCTACAGCAACCAAGATGTATTGGTTGGAGAATGATTTAGGGAAAGGCCCCATGAAATCTATGCCCCATACATCAAACAGTTCCACTTCTTAGATGTTGTTCAGTGGCATTTCATCTCTGCGGGACATGTTACATGTCCTTTGACAGCTATCACATTGCATCACAAAGTCTTTTGAATCTTTAAAGAGTGTTGGCCAATAATAGCCACATTGCAGAACTTTGTGTGCAGTTTTGTTTGCACCAAAATGGCCTCCAGAGTTAGATGAATGACAGTGCCACAGAATATTCGGCATGTCGGTCTCAGCTACACATCTGCGGATAACATTGTCAGTGCATTGAAAATATAAGAAAGGGTTATCCCAGAAGTACCTTCTTGCATCATGGAGGAATTGTTTTTCTCTGCTGCCAATTGAAGTTTTCAGGCATAATTCCAGTAGCTTTAAAATTGGCGATATTTGCAAACCATGGACTGAATTGTACAGCTAGCACTTGCTCATCAGGGAAAGACTCATTGATTTCAATCTCTGGTCCATCTTGCAATCTTTCTCCTGAATCCTAGACAAGTGGTCAGCCACCTTGTTCTCTAGTCCAGCTTTATCTTTGATTTCCAAATCAAATTCCTGCAGTAATAAAATCCAACGCAGCAAGTGTGGCTTTGCATCTTGCTTGTTCAGCAGAAATTTAAGAGCTGCATGGTCAGTATACACAATCACTTTAGAACCTACTAAATATGACCTGAACTTGTCTAAAGCATACACTACAGCTAGCATCTCTTTTTCTGTGGTGGCATAATTAACTTGTGCCTCATTTAAAATCTTGCTAGCGTAGTATATGACATGCAAGTGCTTTTCCTTTCTCTGTCCTAGAACTGCACCTACTGCATAAGCACTAGCATTAGACATAAGTTCAAAAGGCAAACTCCAATCAGGAGCTATCAAAACAGGTGCAGTGGTGAGTTTATGCTTCAAGGTGTTAAATGCCTCAAGACAAGCATCAGTGAAGCAAAAATCAGTGTCTTTCTCCAACAATTGACTGAATGGCTTTGAAATCTTGGAGAAATCCTTGATGAAACGCCGATAAAAACCTGCATGGCCTAAAAAACTGCGAACACCATTCACATTAATAGGAGGAGGTAATTTCTCAATTAATAACAGTTTAGCCCTATCTACCTCTATGCCCATTTCAGAAATTTAATGGCCTAGTACTATACCTTCTCTTACCATGAAATGACATTTTTCCCAGTTCAAAACCAGATTTGTCTCTTGACATCTTTTTAGAACTTTAGCTAAGTTAGCTAAGCATGAATTAAAGCAAGGACCAAAAACAGAAAAGTCATCCATAAATACCTCAAGGCCTCTCTCTACCATGTCAGAGAAAATGGAAAGCATGCATCTCTGGAAGGTTGCAGGCGCGTTACACAATCCAAATGGCATTCGGCGGTTTGCAAACACCCCAAATGGACATGTAAAGGCTGTCTTTTCTTGGTCTTCTGGTGCTACTAGGATTTTGTTATACCCAGAGTATCCATCAAGAAAACAATAATAGTCATGACCAGCAAGTCTCTCAAGCATTTGGTCCATGAAAGGAAGAGGAAAGTGGTCCTTTCGGGTTGCATCATTTAACCTCCTGTAATCAACGCACATTCTCCAGCCTGTGATGGTCCTTGAGGGAATCAAGTCATTGTTGTCATTTTGAATGATCGTCATGCCCCCTTTCTTTGGAACGATTTGGACTGGACTTACCCAAGCTGTGTCTGAAATTGGATATATCATACCTGCATCCAAAAGCTTGACAACCTCTTTTCTTACCACTTCTTTCATTGTAGGATTGAGCCTTCTTTGTGGTTGCCTTACAGGTTTAACATCACTTTCCATTAAAATTTTATGAGTACAAAATGAGGGATTTATACCTTTGAGATCAGAAATAGACCAGCCAATGGCTGTCTTGTGCTCCTTGAGTACTTTAAGAAATTTTTCTTCCTCCTGCCATTCCAGCCCTCTGTTGATTATGACTAGATATGTTTCATTATCACCTAGGAAGACATACTTCAAGTGTTCAGGCAATTCCTTCAGTTCAACCTTAGGTGCTCCTGCTGGAATGTCATCTTCCTTTTTCACCAGATCCTCTAACACAGGTTCAGGTGTGGCTTTTTGGTCTGTGTGTTGAAATTCTGCAGCACTGTCTGCTGTTGCCACAATTGTTGTTTCTGCTGCATAATTTTCCACTGCAGCTGCATTTTCTTCTTCTGAGTTTTCTGCATAATAATTTGCTGCAGAATTTGTTGCTGCTACATTTTCTACATCTTCTTCACTCCCAACTGCTGTCATACCTGCTGTAATGCCTGCACAAATCACATTATCTAACACATCCAGCCTAAAACAATCATGTTCATCAGTTGGGTGCTTCATGGCATCAAACACATTAAAGATAACAGATTCATCATTCAATCTTAACTCAAGCTTTCCCTGCTCTACATCTATCAAGGCCCTAGCAGTGGCTAAAAAGGACCTTCCTAACAGCAGAGGAATTTCACTTTCACCCTCCATATCTAACACAATAAAATCAGCAGGGAATATTAATTTATCTACTTTCACTAGCACATCTTCAATTACTCCAGATGGTTTCCTTAAAGATCTATCCGCTAATTGCAAGGAAACTCTAGTTGGTTTAAGTTCAGATATGCCTAGGGACTTACACATTGATAATGGCATGAGATTTATACTAGCCCCTAAATCACACAGGGCCTTCCCTACATTTATATTTCCTATGGCTATAGGGATATTAAAACTTCCAGGATCTTTCAACTTAGGAGGAAGTTTCCTCTGGATTATTGCACTGCACTCCTCAGTGAGTGCTATGGTTTCACAATCTTGCAGCTTATGTTTCTTAGATAGAAGTTCTTTCATGAATTTTGCATAATTGGGCATATTAGCCAATGCCTCAACAAATGGTATATTGATGTGTAACTTCTTAAACATGTCTAAGAACCTGGCGAATTGCTGCTTCTGCAATTGTTGCTTGGTCTGCACTGGATATGGAGGCTTTTCAAATCGAGAAAAGTCCCACTTCTTTGGTTGAGGTGCAGAATTCTGCTCATCCAAATTTTCTGCAGCTTTTTCCTTTGCTGGTTTAGCTGCAGCATTTTTATTCTCAGCTTCCTTTTTACTTACCTCAGGCCTTTCTGGTGTAGTTAATACCTTACCACTTCTGGTTGTGATAGCTTTGACATGTTCCCTTGGGTTTATAATTGTGTCACTTGGGAACTGGCCTTGTGGTATTTCAGCCAACTGTTTTGCAAGTTGACCAATTTGATTTTCCAGGTTTCTGATGGAAGCATCTTGGTTGGTTATGTGAGCTCTTGTTTCAACTATAAAGGCATTGGTTGCTTGGATATGTTCTGTTGTTGTTTTGGACAGCTGCAACACTACCTTTTCTAGTTCAGAGATGTCTTTGTTTGGAATAGGAGGGGGCTACAAGTAGTTATTGGACTTGTAGTCCAAACCACCTCCTTGAAATCTTCTTTGATAGTTATTTCCTGCAGAAAAATTGTTATTTCTCTGATAGGACTGCTGCTGATATGGTTGTTGCTGCCTTTGATCATTCCAAACACCATTCACCTACACAGGGTTAGCACCAACAAGAATAGGGCAAACATTAGACTCATGCTCACCTTGGTAGTACTCACAGATCACATGTGGTTGGCTGGCTGCAACTTGGGCTGCAGAGACTTGTAATTTGTCAATCTTCTCAGTCAATTTGGCCAGCTGTTGGGCCAAGATTTTCTGCTCTGCAAGCATGGCATCATTGCTGGACAGCTGGATTGGTTCTCTCTTTGGCTGAATGGTAGTGCTTTCATTTTCATTCTGGGACAGAGAATTAATTAGCTCATATGTCTGAGCCGCAGTTTTTGACCTTATTGTACCCCCTGCTGCAACATTAACAATCATGCGTGATTCAGGAGTCATACCATTAAAGAAAATACGTACCTGCTTACCCACAGGTATGTCATATTATGGGCATCTCCTGATCAATTCTTGGAATCTGTTCCAAGCAGCACAGAGGGATTCTCTTCCATTCTGAGTGAAGTTGGTAATTTCATTTACCAACCTGTTGTATTTGTCCATGGAAAAGTATTGGGCAAAAAATCTTGAGACTAAGTCGTCCCAAGTTGAGATGCTATTGGAAGTTTGTTGGTTCAGCCATCTCAATGCATTTCCCTTAACAGCAAAAGGGAATAGACTTAGTCTTACAGCATCATCTGAGACCCCTTGGTGTCTGATAGTGTCACAGATTCTAAGAAATCTGTCAATGAAGTCATGTGGGTCTTCAAAATCCTCTCCTCCAAACTGACTGCGTTCCACCAATACTATCAATGAAGGATTTATATCAAAGTGATTAGCTTGTATTGTTGGCCTCACAATGCTGGAGTTAGGTCTTGTGAACATAGGGGCCAGAATATCCCCCATTAGTTCATCTTCCGGTTTCGGCTGATTATTTCTCTCTTCAGCCATCTCTGCCTCTGACTCTAATTTTGGAATTGAATCAAAGTCAAAGTTTTCAGCTTCTCTCTTTCTTTGTCTGGCTAGTCTCCTTTGGACAGTTCTTTCAATTTCAGGGTCGAACTGTAGATCCTCAGAATTGACCAAGCCTCGCATAAAACTCAGAGAAGCGATTAGTAACAAAAATTCCAATCACAAAGATTAAAAATTACTGTAAAAATCTATTTACCAATCCCCGGTAACGGCGCCAAAAACTTGTTGCGGAACGGCAAGTGCACCGCTTGTTTCAAGTAATAAAGTGAGTGAGTATCGTCTCCACATGGATTGGTATGAAATTCACAGTAATTCTAAGTCTTTAGCAATTGGAAGTGAAAAGAAAAGATTTGTGAAGAATTAGATTGTTGTGTATTGAATATTGCAAATAAGGACAGAATTTAAAGAAGTAAATTGCAGTAAAAATAATTGAGTTGTTACCAATGGATTGAATAATTGTGGTCAGGCACAATTCCCTTTGATTCCTACCTCCTTCACTTAACTGATTATTAAATTTAATTAATTCTAATTACTCAGAGAATAAATCTTTCCTAATTTAGCTAACCCCTAATCCCTTAGTGAATTAACCCTTTAACCTGAATCAAAAACCTAATCCCTTAGTGAATTCTATCAAGTTAAGCAATTAAAAGAATTTATTATATAGTTCTGCAGTCATGCATCCCTTTCCCTAGGCAATGAACAACTGTTATTCTAATCAAGTCAGAAATTAAAATCCCAACATTCCTATTGCGAATCTTAATTCTCAGCACTTACATAGAATGGCCAATTCCAAATAAGAATAGACAATAAAGAACAGAATAGAATAAAATAATTATGATAATCTCATTCAATACCAATAAAGTTACAGAGGAGTTCACATTGGTTCTTGGCCTAACCACAATACAAGATTTAGCCTGGCATAGGCTTCAAGAACACAAAAGCTGTCATTGAATACATAATTCTGTTGCAATCCTAGCCTTGATTCTTGATTTCCTAGGGTTTTTAATGATTCTTTGTGATTCCCAGGATGTGTAAGATTTTTTTCTTCAGTCCAGAGGCCTTTCTTTTATAGATTGATTTAATTAAAGTAACAAAGCTCATTTTTCTGTGCAAATTTCGAACCAAATAATTTTAAACCAGGAAAGAGAATCTCCATGGCGCTGATAGTGCGGCTTCCCACGCTGATCGCGTGGGCCTTTCGAGTGAATGGAGCTGATAGCGTGAACCTCCACGCTGATAGCGTGGAGTCCACGAGTTGGAAGGCTGGCACTGGGGCAATTGGCGCTGATCGCGCGGACTTTGGCGCTACCCGCGTGGATCTTGCGACTTGATGACGCTGATGGCGTGGACTCCCACACTGATCGCGTGGAGTCTACGAGCTGAAGCTTGGATTTCCTAAAGTGGCGCGACTCGCGCTGGACGTGGCGCGATCCGCGCGGGACCTCCAACTGGCTTTTCTTCTTTCTTTTGCTTTGTTCTCCTCTTTTTGGCCTGAAATCACAACTTAGTAATGAAATGAGATAAAATTAAACATAAGCAACAATTTAAACTAATTCTAACCTATATTCCTAAAGATTTAATTGAATTATAACCTAAAACTAGCCTAAAACTAAGATGTGTTAGCAACACATCAATTAGCTGCAAGCCAATCCATTCCCAAAATTACACTAAATCCAATCAAAGGAAGACAAATTAAATTTGCAGAAAAAGATTTATGATTAATTTGATAATGACAATTAAGACAGATTTGACTATTAGTAATAGGTTTACCTGTAGGAGTAGAAACTAAGAGATCATAAGGTAATTGAGATAAAGGTAACCCTAATTGTATAGCAGTGTCATAAGAAATGAAAAAGTGAGTATCACCTGAATCATATAATACAGTTAAAATTTTATCTTTAATTCTGCACTTATCCTTGATGAGATTTTCGGATTGAGATGCCTCTGTTGTATTCATCGTAAAAACTCTTCTAGGCTATTGAGGACATGTGGTGTCTTGGGGATTTTCAGCTCTGCAATTGTTAGCATAATGTCCCATATTTCCACATCTAAGACATTGAACAGTATTGCGACTGCGACAATCCTTTGCCAGATGTCCTGTCTTTCCACATCGCACACAAGTGGTCTAAGCTATAGGGCATGGCTTATCTCCATGATCATGTGACATTTGTTGCATTCCTTGCATGAATTATGCCTGTTTGAAATTTTCTCTGCTGAAACTTATTCTTAAATTTAAATGGTTGAGGTCCTAATTTCTTCATAAAATTTCTTTTCTCAGCAGATCTCCTTTTATACTCTTCTATTATTCTACACTTAATTATTAAAACACCAAACTCCCTAATTTTTAGGGTCCCACTAGTTCCAACATATCTTCCCTCAATCCCCCTTCAAACTTCATGCACTTCCAGTGCTCATCAGGGTTATACTGATAAGTGAAGGAAAATTTTATTAATTCTTCAAATTTAGCAATATATTCAGACACATTACTATTACCTTGTTGAAGCCTCAGAAATTCAAGCTCCTTAGCGTTCCTCACTGATATGGGAAAATACTTACCATAGAAGGCTATCTTAAACACCTCCCATGTAATCTCTACTCCATTACTTGCCAGAATTTGCTTGTGACTGTTCCACCACTACTCTACAGCAGATTGTAACATATATGTAGCATATGTTACTTTCTGTTGGTCAGAGCAATCTAGCACAGTAAATATCTTTTCTATTTCTCTAACCTATTCTTCAGCCATGTCTGGATTAAAGGTTCCCTTAAAGACTGGTGGATTAGACTTCCTAAGCTGAACAAACTTATGATATTCTATATCAGTCACCTGCCTCCTATTATTATCTTGACTAGAATTATTGTTAATACCATGATTATTATTATTATTATGGTTCAGTTGTGCCATCATTTGAGTAGCTGCTGCAGCTTGTTGACTCGTTGCATTCGCTTGTTGATTTGCAGCAACTGCTTGCTCTTGCATAGCTGCTAGTATTTCATGAAGAATATTTATTTCTTCACTATTGCCACCAGCTTATGTTGCTGCTCTTCCTCTTGCTCTTCTAGTAGCCATGAATTCTTATTCACTTTCACAAAAATACTGAGGTGATCAGGCTCAATATAAAGTAAAGTGCGTCAGAATTCAGCAAACACAAACAATCACACATAAACAGTCATATTCAAAGTACACAAAAAAGCATAGTCAGTCCATTCCCTTAGGCTCTAACAGGATGAACTGCTCTGATACCAAAACTGTAATGACCTAAAATTATTCTAGATATTATATTTTCATTTGGGTTAATTTTTTTTTAAGAATCGTTAGATAATTTGTTTTTCTAAACGTATAAAAGTAAAAGTTTAGAATTCATTTAAGTGTATAGGTGGTAAATTGATTAAACATATGGTAGTTGTTGTTATTTCATCTATCATTACAGGTCACACAGTTCGTCGTACATAACCATAGTTAATAAGGACTGATACAGGAAAATGGGTTCTAAATATACATAAATGGGAACAACATGGTGCATGGTAAAAATATATCAGCTTCTATCTTCATCCCTTATGCCACCACCAACTTTGAGCCCCAAGGAAATTGATCATTGTTGCCATCTATAAAAAAATGAAATGAATCTAGTAAGAAATAAAATTTCTCAGTAGGCAAAACTAAACCACCAAACACATTAGTACGTTAGTAAATCATCATAAAATAATTATGCAAACTATATGAATGCATGAAATGAATTTTCCCAGGGTGCACATGGACTCTACATATCGTACTGTATGAAGCTACTCCTCGTACTGGATGTAGACATTGCGATCGTCTTACGCAAACATGCATGATTTATCCCATGTATCTGCACCTAGTCACTACATATCATACTATATGTAGTATCAAATTCTATTTCACAAATCTCGTACTGGACTTGGAAACATAACTCAACATATCATCAATTCAAAATCCATCCATAATAAAATCCATAAACAAAACACATACCACCTTATGGAAAAATATTGTTATCATAACATCATAGGTACCACAAGTATGGTTAAACCACCATACCTTATTTAAGTAAGATCATTACCAACTTAGGCATGACCATTGAGTATCCTTAAGTTACAAAAAAATCATATTAGTAATCTAACTAATAACCACAATATATTTTTCAAATAATTTCTAATTTCTTTAAACCTTCACAAGAAAATTATAACCTAGCCTACATCTTAATCTCCTTTCACCTACCACCTTACTACTTCATCCTCAAAATTTAATCACTCAAGCATTTGAATCATTTGTCTACATACCATTCAACCTCTACTTCTAAAAATTAATACAAAACAGTCCTATACTAAAAATATGAACAAATAGCCCAAATATCATCAAAATCACTTCCAAAGATCACCAAATATATACTTCCAAACATCACTAATATTTCAGCCTATAAATCATCACCTATCCTATGGTTTAAATCAACATTTTCACATCATAAAATAACCTTCAAATGACATGAAATTCTAGCCTAAATAATAGCCATAAATCGGTACAATTAGTCCAAATAAATTCTTAACTAAAGATTGAAGCCTAACCTACCTCAAGTAGGCTTTGATTCTTGAAGAGGAATGAAATAAGGGCTGTCTTCCTTGGAAAATCCTCTAAGAAATGAAGTCTTTAAGAAGAAAGTGGCTGGTGGGTAAACGGTAGAAAGAAGGCATGGTCAAAAGCAAGCAAAAGAGGTAGGAAGTGAAAAGTGAGTGCAAGGAGCTAGTAATGGAATAGGCTGAAAATTTACGTGAACAAATTTTGAGAGTATCCAAGCTATTTATACTAAGTTATTTAGTTAGATATTAAGTGAATTAGTTAGATTTCAACTAGATTAATATTTAGTTTAGTTACAAGGTAACTTTCTTTGAAGATATTATCCTAATTCTAATCATGACAATTATTCTTTCATTTATGGCTCAAGTGCACGTGGAGTTTGCTATATAAATGGATTTCCTTTGCTTTGTGCTTAGGACTACAAATACGTGGCTGAAGATAGAGAAATATTCCTTCATTTAATGTTTGCTTTCCACCTTGAAGGCCACCTAGAAAGGTTGGCTCAAATAGCTTATCTTCATTGACTTATCATTGACTTTGGTTTACCAAACTTTTCTTCCTATTAGTTCACTTAGCTATGCCTATTCTATGACTGTGACACATGAATCCACTTCTGGATAGTCCAAATTTGAGCTGAATATTTGATTCCTTGGGCCAAAATTCCAAGAGTTACAAGTTGTGCCCAATCCAAAAGGTCCAAAAGGCTATAAACACTTAAAAAGATGCGGTTTGCTCATTATATATTCTATACCAATATACTAGTCCAAAAATTCTCATATTTTAGTATGTTAAACTAGACTTTCTAAGATTTCTAAAAAAGTATCACATGCATTATTTGGAGTTATAAAACTCTGGCTATAACATTTTTAATCTAGACCTCAAAACTGTCAGCAAGCTGAGAAATTCCATACTGACATCTCTTAATGTTTTAATTAATTCAAGCAGTAAACAAATTAGATTTATCTGAAATTTTTATATTTTGTAGTAGACATGTAGATCTTTAATTCTATATATCATACACTAAATTTGGATAAGAATTGAGAGTGAAATAAATTTCTCAATTCGGGTGGCAAAAATGGAAGTTTTGGGCAGCTTATGTTCAAATAAAATTTATCCTATTCTTCTTGTATCCAACTCTCATCCTACTTCCATAATTAAATCATAAATATAACTCATAATATAATTTTGAGGATGTTACAATTAGAATACATATTCTAACAAACATATATTGTTTGTGAAAGCTGGAGTGGCTTCGTGACAAAAAATACTTGGATCTTAATCTCAGGGGTAAATTAAGGATAGTGCCAGAAGTGGGCTAGAGATTACTTTTTGTAGTCAGAAATGACATAGATAATATTTGGTTATAATCAAAGTATTGATTAGTGGAATCCTTAAAGTTTTGAAGGAGAATTGGACGTAGCCCAAGAGTTGGGGTGAACCAGTATAAAACCTTTGTGTTTTCTTTACTGCTTCTATATAATTAGTTAATTTATATAATTTACTTCTACACTATTGTGTCTAAGTTTTATGAACTGATTATTAAACACAAAGTGATTTTAAACCCTTTGGACAAAACCCATCATCCATTGATATCTGTTTGAGAAAAGCTTTCAAAGTTTTTGAAGGAAAAAGTTTTATCCATCACACATTATTCAAGTCCCCTTCTAATGTGTTTCAGGTACTTCACTTATTGTCCTTAGGGGCATTGAGAGAGTCTTTTATGTGGTTTGTTAAATAAGAGTAGCTTTAGGGAGTAACTGATGTATTCCATTCCTCTCTTTTTTGTTGTATTATATTTGTAGCAAGTTTACAATGATAAATTTCACACTCCTTATTCATAAATTTCAAATTTTAAGATACTTTACAATTATTTGGCTTGTATAATTTTTTTACAGGCATAAGGTAGACGCTTATTCATCTGGTACACTGAATTGTGGTAATTATATAAAATATTACTTTGTGTTTGATGTTTGTTTGACGTAGGACTTGATATTTCTCTAGATGTATGGTTATTTGATGTATAGTGTCTTGTGCTTTTAACGCAAGTTATTTATGGTGATTGCAAAAAATTTAGTCACATTTTCATGAACAAATAATAAGAGTTTTTATAAAGTAAAACAAAATAGTGGATTATCTTAAGTAACACCGAAGGGTGTTAAATAGATTCTAACTACAAGTAATATTTATTATAAAAAAAGTAGACTCATCTTAAAAAGTAAGGTTTTTAAAGTAAATACTTTTCTTTTTTCTTGGATGTTTCTTTATCTGTCAGAATCAAAGACAATATTAATTAAAAGGTTTATAATAACTCATGTACTATATTCAATCAACTGAGTTAAACCCCCTTAACCCTTTCTTGGGTGTTAATATATCACATTTATAAACATCTTTTTAATATTACTTTAATTCTTCATTGTCTTCTTTTTACAGTGGCATTACTAGTATGAAAAATATTTTTTATATCAATTAATTTGCTTCAGTTCTAAAATATCTAATCAAGTTTGTGAAGTAATGTATTTTTGTAATATTAGAATTGAGATTCTATATTAGTTGCAATGAGATTGTGAAGAACTCACACCATGCATAACAATGTGTTCCCTTCAGGTTAAGCACTACGTCTAACTATGAGTCCATAAAAGTGCAAAATGACAAAAACTTGTGAGAGAAACAAGTGTAACTTTCATAATCAACAACGCTTATTTCCTCATGGAAATAACATGTTTTAAAAGTAAGTACACTGAATCTTATTCAACTTGTGAAATTTCACGCAAACCAACCAACAACGATATCTTTATAGAGATAACTACACTGGATGTTATTCAACTTAGTAAAACAATAATCATTTCTTTAGAAAAATAACTCCATGTCACACAATAAAAGACACAACAGACCTATTTCGCATAGGTTTGTTTCCAAAACACACGATCAACTTTGATACAATACATCTAATTACTCAATAATATACATTTGAGTATCTCAAAAGTTGGACATCTGTGAAGAAAAATAATATACCCAAAGAGTAAAATATATATATAAAAAGGAGCATGTAAAGCTAATACCAAATTCATCATTTCCTAAGGTGGTCATTACTAAGGCATATCTATCCTACTTTGCTACAAGGAGTCCTTAGAAAGATTATCCTCTTCCTCAGTATCAAAGGCATAGACAACAAGAAAATAAATGTGTGATATTCCTTTAATCACATGATATATAGATGAAGTTGTCTATCAATGTTTTAGAGTACATAGAAATGTTATCTACATATTAAATAATAAAAGTCAAAACTCTAAAGCCACATTCGTTAAAAATAGAGAATCTGGCTTATGTCAAGGATGTATGCAATAATAATCTTACATGTATATTTGGTCACTTGAGAAAGCGGTCTCACATTTCACGCACAATCGTAACCAAATCCACTATTATGAAATTCAATGTAGAGAATGCTTGAATGTTGAGGTAATTTTTACTCCTATGAACACGAATGTCACAATCATAGTAGTCAAATACATAAAAGCACATAAGTAAGGATAAGCTGCTTAATCAAGCATTAAGCATAGGAGTACATGCATGATTAACGTACTTTAAAATAAACAACATAATAAAATATATTTTACTACTTATTTATGGTTCATCATTTAGGACATACCAAATAAATTAGCACATTCGATCGCATAAATTTATCAAAAACCAATACAATCACATAATAAGATGCATTTATGCTTATAGTCATGCAGGAAACAAACTTTTTACCTAACATGGACCAATAGCAATATGCTTACACCATTGGAATATATGTTATTGAATCATATGAAGATGAACAATGGCATCATCAAAACAAGCATATGGAGTAGTTGCTAGAACAACGTATAGGATTCACGATAATCCGAGTCTCTTGTGAAATCAATGTCTACCAATCCTCAAGATCCCATCAAGAAACATCCAGTACCCTTCCCATCCTAGACACACAATCTTATGGGGGTGTTCATGAATAACATCCATAAATGAATGATCAATCATTCATCCAAATCTCAACAATAGAGCTCTACATTATCACCACTCAAACTTTTATCTCGTGGATATGACAAAACAACATCGGTCCCCCCACCTCATCTTGATTGTTCCCTTCAATATGTGCAAAGAAAGTAAAATACCTTATAAGATTAGATAAATTTAAAGGAAATTCTCTTGAATTTTTTGTCAATGTTTTCTATCAATATACTCTTTTTATTTATTCTGTGACACACATCATTAAGAATATGAAAAAGATTAATTAGATTCTACTTTAAAGCTTACGTAAATCAAATTAGTTTGTTTTCAATTCCATTCAACACTCATTAATAGTTATCTAATGATAAGTCATGGAATTCCTTGAATACTTTTTGCTTAGAGAATCTATTAATCTTTGAAATACATAATAAAAAAATAAATAAATTTTGACTTAGAAATTTTATAGAAGCCTATTCAAACCACTTTCTACCTTTGGATAATTTTCAAAAATTTAAGAAATTTGTTTTGAGGTTGTAACACCCTTTTACCCCAAGATACATAAGTTATCATATTTTCTAAATACGTTCATAGCAAAATTTAATTAAAATAATGTATCAACTTTTTAAAAAAATACGTATTTCAGGATAAGAGTATTACATGCCAAATATTTTTAAACTTAAAGAAAATAAATCAATAAATAATGTAACTACATGTTAGACAAACCTTGGGGTTCCAAAGTTCATACAAACCATATTAAATAAAATATGGTTAAAAACTACTCATTAACTTAATCCTTAGATAAATAAATAAAACTTGTGTCCCAATGTTACATTGTTTTGGAGCATCCATAACCCTCAAATTAATAGTAATATAAAGTGGAGACCTAAACCTCTCATGTAGCATTATCATCATAACCTTACAGAGACTCACATGCAAATGTGACATTCAACTCAAACACAAATAAAACAAACAGATAGGGAGTAAGATACATCTATCAATAAATTTAAAACAGTAAGAAAATCATAAAGATATAAGATATATTTATAAACAATTGCATTGCATAACATAAGCATGCCTAATCCAAATTAAACATTTCATACACAAATTCATGAAATGCGATGCAAATTAGACCCACAGACTCATATGCATGCGGTACCATTTTGAAAAACAATGTGAATGTAGTATGGGAGTCCATGTAGTTGATGAATTGCCACACAAAGGGAACCCGACACTATTACTTTAACCGAGATGACACCGCCGACAGTGCATTAGGGTGTTCTGGCCTTGCAAGGGTACTCTAACACATGTGATCAACATGAACTTAAAGGAGATTCCAAATCATTGCACCCCCAAGGTCAAAGTCATATGTCAACTTGTAACGCCCTAAGTGTTGTGTGAATTACCCATGTTCAACTGCTTGGTGTGGATATTAGGTTATGTGGAGTTTGATTGATCTACATTGGAATTTTGTGATTCCGAGTTTAACCCAAAACCTATTTTGGTAAAATAACAATCCTGAATTGGTTAACCATTGGATCGTCTTCAAAATATAAATGTAGGCTTAAACCGATGTATTAAAGTTTTGACTGTTGCGATTAGCAAAATAACATCAGGAGCATGAGATATCAGCTTTGCACATAAGCAGTGATTCTTTTAAAAATAGGTCAGCTCACAGAATTCGCCCAGGCGAGTAAAATCGACTACAAATACATGCAAAAGCTTGAAATCACAAATTTTATGCTTTCTACTTACCCAAAAACTTCACCTAAGCTCTCATCCTCCTCCTACACCACCCACGACCATCGGTGACCACCATGAGCCGTCGGTTCTTGCTGTCGGACCACCGCACGGAGAGGAACAATTTAATTTAAATGGAATCTTCAAAACTCAACTCAAGGATTTGGTAGAGAACGGAGCCTCCAATCCTCCCTTCATGGTTTCTTCTAGGTAACCGTGTTTTGTATGCCTTCTCCTAGTTAGTTTGAACCTCTCTTAATATCTTTTATGACTTGGATACCATTATTAGATGTTTTAACAGTTCCTTTGAAAAATCTTTGAAAATGATATGTTGTAAAAGTTACCTTTTTACAATATTGATGTCATTTTTGTGACCTTCGTTGAACCCCGATCACATTGGTGTGATCAGAATTTCAAAATGACGTCTTTTTATGTGGACTCCAAAAACACCATTTTAGTCACTTTGAAATTTGAGTGAGTACTTGACCCCGAATGTTAATATTAACCTTGTCTTTGAAATCTATACTAAATTATTTTCGATTTGGTATATAGAGCTCCATGTTTGGACCAAAGGACGTGAACCTGAGAGATCTCAAAACGACACTACAAGGAGCTAACATAGGGATATAGATAGGTGGAGTTTATTGTTTGTTTACAACTTTTGATACCATAGTTGGGGTCAGGGAACCCAATTATGGAGATGTATGCATGTCCCTGTTGTGTGATGATTTTCAAGAAAAATTGTGTTTTAAACTAATGAGATGCGATATATTTGTTATTGATGAATGAAATTGTGAATGATCTTGTTGTTGTAATGATTATATTTTTTTGGGAAAAGTCTTAATTATAGAGGAGACTCTGCCCAAAATTTTATAAATCTATTTTCCTATTTACTTCTTTAATAAATTTTAAATGGGCATGAGTTTATTTTGTATATTATAGTTCTCCCATTTAATTTAGAATTTTCCTAAAATATCAGTCTCGTGGTATTATGGATTGTGAATGTATGAGATTTGTGTTGTCTAAAGAATTGAGGAATATGAATCCCAGACATGTGTTATATGTATATATGTGGAATGTGATTGCTTGTGATGTTGATAATATTGAAATGAGATTATGTTGATGATTATATTAATATGATATGATGTTGATGATGACATTGAGAGCAGAGGATGTTGATGTTGATGATGTTTTTGTGATGGATGTATGTTGTCTATGTACATGGTGGGTACAGTGACTTGTTGGATATCCATGGGAGGGAAGATGATTGGTTTAAGAATTTTAAGCATTCATGGAGAGGGAAAGGGATTGCTTAGAATTTTTAACTATCCACGATCAGTGCATTGATGGGGCCCATGTTTCATACTTCATAATTGCATGAAAATAGTATAAATGGTGGCAGTAAGTACCTGTGGTTTTTCTGAGGATAAAATACGGGTACTTGGGAGCATGCCACTCGGATTGGAACTCCCTTGTGACTCTAGATGATCACCATGGGGGGACTGGCCTGTGCATGACAGAATGACCTCAACGAGCTATTGCATCATTTTCCTAAGTGAGAGTGTCATATGGGCACGCTTAGGCTATTTCCTGACGAATGGTACCACATTACATTTGAGAGTGGACTCAGATGCATGCATCATTTTGAGCATAATTGGTTTGAACTGTGGAAAAAGTTGATGACTAGTTTGTTGAGTGTATGTTGAATTGATTGATTACTGAGAATGATTGTGGTTATTATTATTGTTTTCTTGCTAATCATTCTCATTTAGTGCTTGTTGATCTTGTATAATAAACTCACCCTTCCAATTATGTACTGTGTGGCTGGTACCTGTGATGATCGCGAACCTTCATTCGTGGTAGCAGATGAGCAGTAGTAGGTGATGTTGGAGGGAAATCCTTCTGTTGAAGCCACCAAACCGACATGATAACATTGATATTTATTTTGGGAAAGAGTTATGTTTTGTTATCAACTCTTTCTTAGTTGGTTCCTTGTTTCTCTTTGATCGGTCATGTAATCTCAAACTTAGGTATATGTAAAACCTAAATAATGTCTGACATGTGAATGATATGTAATGGTTTAATATATTTATATATATGTATTATCGTGAAAAATTTACCCTCATCTTCATAATCAAATTAATAGAGTTTTCATTTAAAATTTGAAAATTACACGTTTAGAGTTGTGATATCATAGTGACGAGGCGGGTCGTTACACAACTCATTCATGACCTCCCCAGTTAAGTTCATAAACGTCCTTCATTTCCAAACACATATGCACAACATAATGCATGGTTCATAGACAATATGCACATGGTTTATTTTCAAATTCCCTTGGAAATTCCTATCCCATGGAGATAGGTTCTCCTAACATTTTTTTTCGCAACACATATGCATACCATGACATATTATTACTTTCACATATACTCATGGACATCATGCATTTGGTCACTATATCAGTCATGAGCATATTCACTCATTTACACAACATATCATCACATTACTTCATTCTTCAAATCATAAGTATAAACATCATGCATCATACTACCACTCTTTATGATATCAATATTACACACTTATTTTTCCTCTGACGTTAATGACCTTCATAGAGTATAATAATCATGTCTCGAGTTTTACTAATCCTATTAAGTTGGTTCTTATCTTATTAGAAAGATAAGATAATTATCTACAACTTATACAAACCGAACACATAATTATGACAACTTAACCTTTACTAACTAAAATTGCAATATCTGAAGTTATATAAATCCTTTTTGATTGAAATCAAATCCCTTAACTAGATAACATCCAGCGCTACAACTATTATGAAGAACATAAAGTATAATTATATCATTTAAGTACACTTTTTGGTGTTCTAATTTAACATTTTCTAAATCAGCACGTCCGTCCAACATCAATTATCAAATTCAAATTCAAGAACATCAAAATGACAAAACATCAAGACATACAACAATCAAATTCACCCAAATCATAACAGCAAAAAAGTGATTAAGGGTATTCACAACCCATCCAATAAAATAAAATTGTTGTAATCATATACCTAAGATCATACAATCTATGTGTGACTCATTACCACTCATACAACAAAAAAAAAAAAAGAGAGAACCCACTTCCCCTAACCTCAAATGAAACAATTCCTCAACAAGAAGACAATCTTGTGACCACTCCCAAGAATATGTTGACCCAACGGCTTCATCAACCATGATCTCCATGACAGCTCCAAACTATGGAAAAAACTTGGTTGTGATTTAAAACACAATCTCAAGACATCTAAATTTCTTTAGTTTAAAAACTCAAAGCAAAATATAAAAATATTGGCTGAGGGACTCCGTGCATAACTCTAAGCCCACTTAATTCTTTGGTGCCTATAAGGCTTGTTGGTCTCCTCTCTATATAGGGGAAGAAAGGGGTTCATGAGGTTATTTTGTCCAATGTGGGATTTAGAGCATATTTCATGATCAAGTAACCTACTTTGGAGATGATTTGCTCAAAGATAGAAGCTGATTTTGATTTCTAAGGTGTGTGAATTAATTGTAGCTTTTTCAACAAGATTTCCAATGACACAAAAAACACTTCAAACAGAAAACTATAACTCAAGACCTCATGTCCCTTAATAGTTCAAATCAGAAGACATCTTTTTGTAATGCTGACATTTCGTCTAGAGATCTGAGTTCTTCTTTTTTAGCTTATCAAGTTCATCATTTGCAAGGATGCATTCTGTTTTAAGTAAGAGTTTTTGTTTAGGAATTTCCTTGGGTCATTCTTTTGGATCTTCAAGTGCTATGGTGAAGGATTTTACCCTTTCTTCCAAGTCAATTATGTCAAAGTGGATACAATATTACCTTTAATAAGGATATGTGTATCATCTATAACAAGGACAACTCTTTACTCTTCTCTGCTTAGAGACAAGGAAATCTCTATAAGATTAAACTTGGTGATGTGTCAAGCCAAAAGGTTTCGTGCTTACTCTCAGTCAAAGAGCATAAATGGGTATGGCATAAGAAGCTTGGTCATTCTAGCTTGAGGTTAATCTCAGAGATTGAAAAGCATAGCCTCGTAAGAGGACTTCCAAAGTTGTCATATCAAGATGATTCTCTTGGTGAAGCTTGACAGAAAAGGAAGCAAGTAAAAAGTTCCTTTAAAACCAAAAATATTGTTTCGACGTCTAGGCTCTTAGAGCTCTTACACCTTGACCTATTTGGACCAACCAGGACTATATCCCTCTCTGGACGTGGATATGGTATGGTCATAGTGGATGATTACACTAGATGGACATAGGTCAGGTTCCTAATTCACAAGGGTGAGTCTTTTGATACCTTTTATAAATTCTGTACAAATATTCAAAAGGAAAAAGACATTTGTATCTCTTCAATCAGAAGTGATCACGAGGGAGTTTGAAAATTATCTTTTTGAAAAATTATGTGAAGAGAATGGTATTCACCATAATTTGTCCATTCCAAGAACACAACAATAAAATAGAGTTGTTGAAAGGAAAAATAGATCCCTTCAAGAAATGGCAAGAACAATGCTTAACGATCCCTTAAGTCCCAAACACTTCTAGGCTGAAGTAATAAACACTGCCTGTTATTTACAAAACAAAATTTATATAAGGCCTATCTTAAAGAAGACTCCTTAAACTATGGAAGGGATGTAAGTCCAACATCCCTTACTTCCACCCATTTGGATGTCAGTGTTTCATCTTAAACCCCAAAGATAACCTTGGAAAGTTTGACTCCAAATGTGATTCTGGAATCTTAGTTGGATACTCTGAATTGTCCCCTGCATACAAAGTGTATAACTTTAGAACCTTGATTGTCGAAGAGAATATTCATGTAAGATTTAATGACAATAAGCCTGACACTACAATGTCAAAGCTGGATGAGTCTTTTATAGAAATGAAAATATAAAATAACGTGAAACTTGATATTGCATCTGATCAAGACAAACTCACCAGTGGACGATTAACCTAAAGAAGTAAGAGAACCAACTAAACGCTTACTAAGGAAACTTCATCTATAGTCATAGATCATTAGTGATCCTAAGGACAAAGTCCAAGCAAGGAACTCTTTCAAGCATACAACCTTACTTTCAGAGATTGAGCCAAAACACATAGATGAAGCTTTGTTTAATGAATATTTGGTTAAAACAATGCAAGAGGAGTTGCGATGTCTAGAAGCTTGTAGAACTCCCCAAAAGGAAATTTGTTGTTGGAGCAAAGTGGGTGTTTTAAAACAAGCTAGACAAAAAAATTAACGTTGTGAGGAACAAACCTAGGCTTGTCACCAAATGCTACTCACAACAGGAAGGTATAGATTATACTGAAACCTTTGCTCTTGCTCGTCTAGAGGCAATACGCATTCTACTATCATTTGTTGCCCATCATGGTATGATGTTGTATCAAATGGACATAATGTGTTCCTCAATGGTATTATTAAGGAAGAAGTCTATGAAAACAATATGAGTAGTATACAAACCAAGAGGGGGGTGAATTGGTTCTTTCTTGCCCTTTTAAAAATTCTTTTAAAATCAAAGTTTAACGGATCATATCACAAATCATACTTAGAATGCCTTTGATCAATCAACCTCCAATGTTTATGAAATATATTTACAATAAGATTACTTCTATTGATTATGAAAGAGTTTAACCCATGAATGACAATCAATAACCTAGAGAAAAAATTAGAGAAGAAGAAAACAACACAAAATTTATACTGGTTCACTTCTCAATCCAAGAGAAGCTACATCCAGTTTCCTAACCAACTAGCTAGAATCTAACTATATGCAATCTGTTCTTACAAGTTTTACAATCACTCTTAATCAAACCCAGGCTAAGAATAACACATCTAACACCTATAGACTCTTTGTGATCTCTAATCTCCCTCTAGAAAAACCTATTCTAGACAAACTCTAAAAATCTATTGCACAAGTTACAAACACAAAATTTCTAAAAGAAATACAATCATGTAACAAGGAGAGATACAACTTGGGATCCAAAGCAACGCTGTGCAGATGATTAAAGAATCTTGAACCAAGGTTGAATAGAACTTTCAAAACAATCTCTCCAAAAACTTATCTTTAGCAAGTGCCCAAAAGGAAATCCTTACAAGGTTTCTTGATGTTTGTTGAAACAGAGGATTTGTGGTTATGCTCGAAAATGCTCTTAGTAAATTTTATCTCAAAAGAATGGGTTTCAAAATCCGTTCATCTAAGAGCAAACAATCAGCATCTATTTATAGAAAAATAGTTGTAACAGCCAGTAATAGATTACAAGTCCTAAGTAATTGATTAAAGTGTTCTTTAGGCTTTCTGGAAAAACTGATGAACAATGTAATCGATTATCACAAAAAGCTCTAATAAAAAATAGGACCAAGTAATCGATTACCATAGTGTTTTAATCGATTTTAACAGGAGCTTCATTTTGATGACATATGCTCTATTTTCAAGTAATTGATTATCACTTGGTTGTAATCGATTAAACCAATGACAAAATGTTTTTTCCAAAACTTGAAACATGGAATACTTAACTTTTTATGAGGTTATGAAAACTTAAGTTTCAGAAAAGATTTTTCTGAAGAAACTTTGTTTTTCAAAATTATGAATGAGATTTATGCAATGGATCCTAGGAGGCATCAACTTAGATAAACCCATCCCAAAATTGCTCCAAGTCAAGCACGCTTAACTGTGTAGTTCTTAAGTTATGGGCTACCGAGAAGTAGATGCACCTTGTTGGTATAGGTAGTACCTATTATTTCCTTTAAGTTATTCTCAATTGTACAGTCCTATACCTGTACAGCCTCTGGATCCCTCTCGTTTGGGTATGTATTCGATTCATTCATGTACCCCTTCCACTGGAAGCTTGCTAGGAGCCGCTCCTTGTCCGTGCCTCATTGCACCGGCGATCACTCCCTGCCCTTGTCAGTGCCCGGGATGTTACATGTCCACCAGCTTCCGCTTGGTTCATCCTTGAACTACATCATACTAGTAGAGAGGTCCTGCCACTTGCAGGATTAATGACTGTCCCCACATACCAATACAAGACTTTTCAGTGTGCTTTGTCTTCACTCACACACTTCCTGAGAAACTTCCCAGGAGGTCACCCTACCCAGAATTGCTCCAAGTCAAGCACATTTAACTGTGGAGTTCTTAAGTTATGGGCTACCGAAAAGTAGATGCACCTTGTTGGTATCGGGAGTACCTATTATTTCCTTTAAGTTATCCTCAACTGTACAGTCTCATACCTGTACAACCTCTGGATCCCTCTTGTTCGGGTGTGTATTCGATTCATTCATGTATCCCTCCCGCTGGAAGCCTGCCAGGAGTCGCTCCTTGTCCGTGCCTCATTACACCGACGATCACTCCCCGCCCTCATCAGCGCCCGGGATGTTACATTTAAGACCATCAGATTCATGGATCCTCTTTTGCTCCCCTGAGTCTAACAGTCAATGTGGAACAACCCCCTGGGTTTGAGAGTTCTATCTACCCTCATTATGTTTTCAAACTTAATAAAGCATTGTATGGTTTAAAGCAAGCTCCTCGAGCTTGGTATGAAAAGTTAAGTTCTCTTTTAACCATAATTGCTTTATAAGAGGGAAGGTAGATACTACTCTGTTTCACAAATATTATGGAAGTCAATTCCAAATCGTCCAGATATATGTGGATGATATCGTATTCGGTGCTACTAATGACTATCTATGCAAGGACTTTGTTAAGCTTATGCAAGCAGAGTTCGAGATGAGTATGATGGGAGAATTGAAATTATTCCTTGGACTCCAAATCAAGCAAGCAGACAAAGGCATATACACCCATCAAACCAAGTACGTGAAGGAACTTCTGAAGAAGTTTAAGATGGACGATGCAAAACAAGTGAAAACTCCTATGCATCCAACCATTGTACTTGGATTGGACGAAGAATAAAAAAAGGTGAACGAAAAGACATACAAAGGAATGATAAGATTTCTTTTATATCTCACTACGTCTAAACCTGACATTATGTTCAATGTATTCGTGTGCGCTAGATTCCAAAAGGAACCAAGGGAAGTTCACCTATCTACTGTCAAACATATATTTAGGAATGTAATTGGAACTTCTAAACTTGGTTTGTGCTTTAAGAGAGAAAAGGAATACATGTTTCTTGTCTACTGTGATGTGCATTTTGCTGGAGATAGAGTGGAAAGAAAAAGTACTAGTGAAGGTTGTCTCTTCAATTATGAATGTTTAGTTTCTTGGACGAGCAAGAAACAAGGAACAATAACTCTATCAATAAAGGCATAGTATATATCAGCTGTAAGTTGTTGTTCTCAACTTTTGTGAATCGAACATCTACTTGACGACTACAACTTGTTTGGGAGTAAAATTCCTATCCTCTATGATAATACTACTACCTTAGATCTTTCTAAAAATCCCATCATGCATTCACGTGCTAAACTTGAAATAAAACATCATTTCATAAGGGATCACGTTCAGAAGGGTAATATGGAATTACAGTTTGTATCCACAGAAAATCAGCTTGCTGATTTATTTACAAAACTCCTTATCGAAAGAAGGCTAATCTCGTTAAGAGAAAGGCTCATCATGATTCTAGTGAAATGAATTTTCAAATTCATGTGTAAAGCCTCAATACATCACTAAGCGTCCAACATACCTATCGTCCAATGAGCTTAGTTAGTACATGTGCACTACACACATGCATCCAACATATAGACCGTGACCACTTGATGCAAGCTTAATGAAACACAACGCTTTGAGTGCATTTGTCCTGAGTCACCTAAAGCGGGTCTAATCTTGTATGAAAAATTGCACTTCATTTCAACTTCCTCCCCTGTTTTCTCTCTCTTCACCCCAAACACTTGACCATCGCCATTATAAATAACCTCAACCTTTCACTATCAATCTTCTGCAAACTCACCATATTTTCTCTCTTTCTCAGAAACCTATGGACCCAAGCTTCTTTGTCTCTCATAAACTTTTAGAAACCCTAGCAATGGCCAAGAAACAAAACCAAACCCAAGCATCCCGTGCCGAACATGACTTCAAAAATAACCCACCATCTGCTTCATCTGAATATGGCTCTCTAGTTGCCATCACAAGACCAGCCTCGATGACCATCCTTGTTGTGGAAGTCACCATGAAAGACAAAGAACCCATAGTTCATATCAAACACTTTTTCAATATTTAAACCCTGGAGAATGATGGATATGTTATCAAGGCACACCTCATGTTATGCGGCATCCACCACTTCTTTGAGGACCCTAAGGAGGTGGTACTTGAACTCATTCTCGAGTTCTAGAGGACTGCCAAAGTCTACCGCAACAAAGTCATTGAAGGATACCTCACTAGCAAAGTTCTTGGCATTACTAGAGACCATTTCTCAAGCCATTGGTTATGAGCGTAGCAGCATGAAGTTTACGAAGAGTTAGGGAAATGAACTTAAAGAACCCATTGGGCACTCCCTGTGGGGACCCAATTGGGCCAACATGCCAAGGAAATCTGGTACTCTGCTGAGCAAGGCAAATATTTCCAGTAGAGTGTCAACAAAGTTATCATCGAAAAACAGGGCTCTAAAGACTTCATCTCCAATGCCAACAAGTTCATTTTGTATCATCTAATGGAGGGCACTCCCTTTGATTTGCCCAAGATTCTCTTCAATTTTTTTCAACTGAAGTGATGAAGGAAAAAAGCATTGGGAAGGACATCTATCACATCGTTGTCCTCACATAAGTGTTTGAAGCCTATGAAGTGATAAGGAAGTTCTTGTAAGAGACTCCTGAAGAAATACAAGATAAAATCTATTTTGACAGGGTATTTTTATCGAAACAAAAAGCCTTCAGCCAAGAAAATATTTCGAAGATGAGGTTGGTTGATGATGGCTCATTTCAGCAGACTCCTTAGGTGGATGATTCCATTCTTTCTTATCTACATCAGAAGTTGTACTCAACACTGGGCGAGATGACCAACTGGACGTAGTGTGGGAGAAAGTTGTTGAGGAAGAAGACATGGTGGACACAAATGCCTTTCAAGGTGAGAAGAGAACAAAAAAGAAGATAGACACACCTTCATCCAAGGTTGCTCCTGCACCATAGCGTCCACCTCCCACTCTGGTTGTTCCCAAGGCAACAGGTGCAATAGCCCATGTGTCCAGAAGGGCACCACCCAAGAAACAACAACCTTCGTCCACTGCAAAATGCCTAAGGGCACCCAATGAGACTGAGAGTGACAAAGATGGGTTGGTGTTTAGAAAAAGGAAAACTGCACCACCTTCGGATGAGATTACTACGCCTCAAATGAAGAAGGTTAACCAACTTCACAAGTTCCACCTCCCCCAACTCAACCTTGCACCAGCAAGCAAGAGAAAAGATGTGCTTAAAGAACCAAATGTTTAATGGGCGAGCAATCCTCTGTTGATGCTAATGATCCTCAACCTCTATAGATTTCTCCTTTTTGAAAACAGGCCTCCACCATCCAACTGTTTGAAATAAGCGAATTGAGGTTATTCACCTTAAGAAAAAGAAAAGAACTGAGTCCACTACTGACATGGATGATGAAGTTCAACACCAAGCACCTCCATCACCCATCCATCTTGATCACTTTCAACATCAAGGACCACCCACCATCGATCCCAACCTCACTATCGAACACATTGCAAGGTTATGTTTTCCTGTGGCCTTTCTCTCTAAGAACGCTTACAACATCAAATGAGATTGGATTCGAAATTCCAACCTTTAATTGATTGGACGTAATTTTCCGCTGGACGTTGAAGAAGAAGTTGTCACATGCCCTCCATCCATGCATAAAGCTGATGAAGTTGCACCATCTTCTGTTGAATTAGATCAACCTATAAGGATTGAAGTCCTTCCTCCACCAATTTGGAAGCCCCTTCACCCTATGGTATCCAAGCCTTCATCCTTAATGGCCCGTCAAAAAAGTGTTTACAAGATTCCATCTAGGCCTACAAAGAAGTGGTCAGCTATGACAAAGACATCGTTGGATGGTGTTAGAAGATTGAGGCTTAACATATTGACCCATCTTCTGATGACTTTCTTTCACCATTCCTATGTCTAAAGTATATCCAACTCTTCACTCCCATGTCGCAGTTAGTTCCCTTGGTTTATGGCCAACAAGCCATTCTTTTGACTAAGGATGACATCTTCAATGTAGGGATGATAATGATGCAGTGCGATCTAACTGACCAGTGACCAAGCTACCATCTACGAATTCAAATTCAACCAACTACAGTCATTAAGTTCATGCCAGATAGAATAGCTCTGAGGTTTCCTCCATTGGATCTTAGGAAAAAAAGAGGGAAGATGCCTCCTCACTCCAAACTAATACTTCACCTAGCCCCAACGATAACATTTCCCTGCATCAAATTCCCTACAATTGGAGCAGGTATTTCACTAGGGATACTACTAAGAAGAATGTCACTCTGAAGCTAGACTCTAAGTTCGATCAGAATGATGTCATGCTCTTTTACTTCAAAGACATGTATGAAATTAACGTCTTGGGTCCACGTCAGAGTACGATAAGGAAGATGCATCCAATCATATATGTATGGTGCAAATCTTGCGTCCAACAAATATTTATAGATTCAATGATCGACAAATGTGCTTCTTGAGGCAAGAGTCAGATAACGAGTTCTATCAGGTCCTCATTCACGATACTCCGCCTCTTTACACTCGATTAATTTTCAACTTGCATCAGTACCCTGAAGCTGCAATGCGAAGAGCCATTGTCACTGTTTGGGCAAAGCATCATGTACTCAAAGAGCGTTTGTTCCTTTTGATCAGAACCCTTAGGTTCAAGAACAGGGAATGACTGCTGAACTCCGACAAAAATAGGACAAGCTTAACCGCCAGCTTATGGAGATCTAAAATGACACAAAAGGCAAGTAATAGCAGGAGAAGCTCGCATATGAAGAGCTTTTCAATAACTTACATGCTCATCTTGGACCGCAGGTTAATGCAGTTGAAATTCTGCTTGTTGAAGTCTCTTCCCATCATATTTCTGAAGATGACCTTGCAATGGTCAACACTTCCAGTACTCCACGTGAAATAACCCCTTTGACTGCCCTTACTCCAACCGGTGTGTCTGAAGAAGGGATTCAAGAAATATTGTGCCTTTAATAGGCTAACCTGGAAGAAATTATAGAAAAAAGGTTCCTTTTTGAATGCATGGAAACAAATTTGTTGATCAAAAACACATTGGAAGCTTCATTCAAGTCCTTCAATGATTCTATTTTTTTCAACGTGAATATGCTTATGAAACAATGGCTTCCTCCAACTATCTAACCACCTCCGCCACCACCAGATACTACTTTCACACCCACAACATCTAAAAATCATGTGCCTCTGCCTCTGCCTTCACCATCAAAGTTGCCATCTTCCATTCCTCAATCTCCGCCCACTAGCGATTGAAAATGATGGTCTAATCACCTCCTTTTTCACTTCGAACCCGTGTGTTTTGATAATGACAAAAGGGGAGAAAATAGAATAGGAATTTTGATTAATAACACACTTGTACTCATACATTGTTTACTAAAACAAGTGTTCTGGTGGTCATATATGTGTGTCTTTCATGCTTTTTTTCCTACACATATACTATGTATGCTTTGATCAATACTTATTCTTTGATGTTTGCATAAGGTAATAAACTCAAAGAGAGTTTTATTTATCGCCACACAACTGCTCTAATTATGCAATATCTTCTCTAATTATGTTTTTGAAAGAAATCTTTATATTCTGATAATTAACAAGTTTGTTGAATGTCAAAGATATTTTCTTCAGAGACACAAACAAAGAGTAAGTAATGGGCTACAATACATCCTAAACTGTTATGATACTCTGATCTTAATCTACTTATCTTAGCTTTCTGGTATCAAAATTTAAAATGTTTGTCATCATAAAAAATGGGGAGATTGTTAAGTATGGCTACATCTAAGTCACATTGGATTGTACCAAACAATTAAGTCCCTAAGGTTTTGATGTTAACATAATGTAAATTTGATGTATTAAACTTTCATATAAGCTACATATTCATATATATCTCTATGAGATACAAGCAGAAAAGCATAAACTAAAAGGCTCTGGATGATAGGAAAAGTATCAATCATTGGACGATACTGCTTTTGTGTCCAATCCTACGAAGACAAGTGCTCTAACACTTGGCTCAAAGTACAAAAGCAATGGAACAGTTACTCGATCTTTAAGTACTGAGAACAATCACAAGAAAGTAGCGTCCATAGGCTCAGTAAGGAACTCGTGCTATAGCGCACAAAAGGGAATATTTAAATTATATTGTCATAACATTTTTAATTCCTTTTGTCTTATGTTGTGAACGTTTCTTTCGATTTGTACATTGAAAGTTGGGTTTGAGTACTAGGTAGCACTTGCAGATTGTACTTCTCTAAAGATATGCTGCAGAAAGTGTTTGTGGTCCCCACTCTCTATGCACAGTAGTGGCCTCTTGTCAAGCGCTAAATCTATTAAACAATGGCTAGCTGTGAAGTCTACATAAAGCTTGAAGATGTCCATGCTAAGTCTATCGAATCCCAAGAGAACATTCTGAGACAAAACGAACAAGTGTTGTAACGTTGTCAGTCCAATGGACGAAGGAAACTTGAGCAAATTGAGTGAATCTTAGCTCTGCTAAGTTAGTGAGTTTCATTGAATTCGAAATTATTATGTAAACACTCATTGAGCGATTAGAAAAAAATTTCTATCAAACATATATTGTTTGTCAAAGCCATGAGTGGCTTAGTTACAAAGAATACTTGAGTCTTAATCTCAAGGAGAGATTAAGTGTAGTTCTAGGAGTGGCCTAGAGAGTATTTGTTGTAGCCAAAAGTGGTATAGATAATACTTTGTTGTAATCAAAGATTTGATTAGTGGAACCCTTCAAGGTTTGAAGGAGAACTGGACGTAGCCTAAGAGTTGGGTGAACCAGTATAAAACCTTTGTGTTTTCTTTATGGTTTCTATATAACTAGTTCTTTTTCTATAAATCACTTCTACGCTACTATATCCAAGTTTTGTGAACTGGTTTTTCTAAGCACAATGTGATTTCTCGAATGAAACCCTTCGTCCATTGATATCTGTTTGAGAAAACTTTTAATAGTTTTTGAAAGACTAAGTTTTTGTCTTTTACATTATTTAACCCTCTTCTAGTGTGTTTTAGGTACTTTAGAGGGATTCTCTTACTTTGACTTTCAAGACTACAATTGACTTTTGTTGATTGACGGTTCGACCAAGGCTTTTTTACATTTAAACCACTTTTTCCTAGACTCAGTACTTAAAATCTAGGTCACCTGACTATCCAATGATGGTCCAATCTCTTATATAAATTATTTCACGAAAGATAATGTTATTACATTGCATATCAAAACAAACATGAGGTATTTTTACTCTGAACTTTCCAATCTAGAAAATTGGGATGTTATATTTTTCATCCATTTTTTCAAGCATTTTAAACTTTAATGTAAGGTGTTTTAGGTATCTTATGGCTCCATTCTACTTCCTATGATCCCAAGGTTGAAGCAACAAATAATATAGAGTAAATTACACTCACACCCCTGTGTTTTGCTCAAATTTCACCCGATATCCCTCCACTTTTGCACCTTACAAAAAACTCCTAATTGTTTAGCTCACATTACGCTCAGACCTCCTCGGTCCTAAACATTGTTTATTAATTTAACATAAATTAGACAATGTTGATCACATGACTTTTAATGAAATTTTATGTCTAAAATACCCTAATCTTATTCCTCTCAAATTGAAAATATTTTAAGACTCTTGCTTCTTTTTGTTTTTTCTGTAATTGGATGTGAACCAAGCTTTTTGTTGGACATGAACCACCTTATTGGTACGCAGTGTTAACACCCTTCCTTCTTCTTCAATTTTTTAGTTCAATTTTTTTCTCTGATTGAATATGGTCATTTACTTCAAATTTTAGTGTTTTGCTCCAGCATTTGTGTTTTTAACTCCTTTCTTTGAATTTTTTTAATGGCAAGGTGTTCGATATAATGTCTCAATCAAGAACTGCAAGGCACAACATAATGTTAAACTGAAAAGATTGAGTAATTCAATTTATTTATCACTCGTCCAATTTCATAATACGTTTCATTTGCCTTGATGATGTAATAAAGACACGAGTATTTAAACCAGCAGACATTATTAAATTGCTTTGACACATTGATTTTAATTTGAAAATCAGTTTTTTTGGTTAGTCACCCATGAGATGCTTGTTTAAGTGGAGATTGATAATATCCCAAACAGTAGACTGTAGGAGAAATGTTATTTTCATTCGGGAACAAAGGCAAAATTATATTTCACTAGGAATTTGGTTATTGGTCCATTCTTGTTCCTTGTGTTCTTGAAAATTTCTTGCAACTAATTAGTACTATACTAATAAATTGTCAATAATGCTTACAATGCAAAAATGAGTATAAAATAGAACCAGAAACTTTTCAAACTGGGTGTATTAAGGACACAAAGGGATGGACAGTTCGAATAGATTGATTCATAATTAGCTTAACCTCTTTTTAAATAGTTTTTTCTTAATTGCTTGAGTCACTTTGATTTGCTAGGAAAATATAACTACTCATAATACTCTTGGAAATTTTGGCTGCTGACATTTTGAAGTGTCTAAAATCTCAAATATAGACCTTGTGCACTATCCATATTAAGTTCATAACAGGTTGCTCCAAAAAGTAGTAATATATACCTTTTTACATAATCTTGTCAAATAAAACCCAAAAAAAAACCCCTGCACAACTATATATCAACTTGTTTCTCAATGTGCATATCAGTTTCACATTACAAAAAAGTATAACCCTTCACAAGTATGTCTATATCCAAAAGTGATCCAATAATTCCCAAAAACACAAATTAATAGCCAATCATGCATCCTGCATCCTTGTCTTCTTTTTAGCTTTAAGTTTTTGCCTTTTTTAAGGTCTTGCTCTTGTAGTATTCACTCCTTCGCTTGAAGATTCAATGAGCACCTGTGAATGTATTTATGTTTGCTGAAATTGAAAAGAAAGAAAATCACAGGTTCATTTATACATTCATTCACAAGTTCATTAATATTTTTATTCACATTTTCATTCACAGGTTCATTTACATTTTCACTCACAGGTTCATTCACATTTTCTATCACATAGGTTCATTCATATTTTCATTCACAGATTCATTCACATTTTCTATCACAGGTAGGTTCCAAAACTCATCCTTTGTTCTACTAACATACATATGAATATAAACTGAATTTGATTCTCAGCACACCATGATCAATCTTAAGGATAAGAATTTTACCACTAGCAGTAGAACGAAACGACAAAATAAAAGGGTGACATGGTGACAAGTCTAAGTAATTAGCAATGTTATTCACACAATCATGTGCGTCGAACATTTCAAACTTATCAGGATCAACATTGCATATCTCACTTGATTTGCCCCATTGGTCTATAAAGTGGACCAAAATATCCACGTTGCCTGGTTCAAGACCCATGTATTCCAGTTCATCCATTGTGTTCTTGTGGTCCCAAACATCAACACTATTTTAATCAACAATAATAAACAAAAGATTTTAAAAATTATAAGTGGTCCAAAACTGGTCCCCATTGAAACCTCATTCAAAAATAAGCAACAATAAACAATCAAAATTATATAAATAATCTTAAAAAGTAACCTATATACAAGGTTCAATGGTCACTTACAAGCAGAATCCTAGCGTGAATAGAAATCGTGGAATAGGAAGAGAAACAGAGGCACTCGTGAACGTCGAAGAGGAAGACAAACGAAGTCGCTCGTAAACGTCGCGAACTGGAAGAGGAACAGTGGAGAACTCACAAACAGTGAAGAGGAATGGAACGTGAACGTCGTGAGAGGAAAAGGAACTCGCACCCCTTGAACGCTGAAGAAGATCTTGTCAACAAGAGAAAGAGGAACGATATTTACGAACGATGAAGAGGAATGGAAAGTGAACCCTAAATTTTGAAACTAATTGGGAAGAGATAATTTGGATTTTATAATTAAAATGAAAGGACAATATTATCTGCTCACATATTTTAATTGATGTTAGTTAACGACGTTAATAGAGAGGGATAAAAGTAATATGCAAAAAATGAGAGGTATCGGGTAAAATTTGAGCAAAATACATAGGATGCAAGTGTAATTTACTCTATAGTATATAATTAAAATAGTTTAGAACAATAATCAACTCATATTTTAGGACCAAACGAACAATAATAAAATTACTAAATTCCTACTATTTCATCCGTTAAGATAAATATATATTAAAAATGTAATATTTTGAGCTCAAAATTAAAATCATCATTAAACATGTTTATACACACTAACAGGGAAGGAAACATGTCCAACATTGAATGACTATTTCTCATAAACAAAAATAAGAAAAACATATTAAGCCAAATACTTTTCATAAAAACATATATTCAAGCATGTTCAAGAACCAATATAATCATTAAACCCACATATACTCAATTTTAAATAATGAAAATAGAAGTAATATGATATAAAGATCCATTTTAATAGGTCAAAATTTGAAGGAAATTGGTAATCTCCCTTACCTCTCTTTCCCTAAAATTTCAAGAAGAAGAATATCATGAAAAGGGCGTGTGAAGTGTCTGGCCAACCTACAAAATAAGTGGCCAAAATGCTTTGTATTTTGTTGTTAAATGGTGGTAGTATGACAAGGTAATAACATTAGGTAGATGAGGTTTTTATATCCCATGCTTAAATGCTTTTTCAAATGTCAATCTCCATGTATATATAATTATGTCTAGGTGTGGTTGGGCAAAAAAATTAAAATAATGCGTTTTAAATAAAAAATTACCAAAATATGGCAATTTGAAATGTATTTAGAGATCTATTGCTGCCAAACGCGTTTGGGTGTGACGTGTTGAATCACGTCCACCTTGGACGTGTTCAAACACGTCGTAGCATGGCGGGATTAAGCCATAAACACGTCCTCTGTGGACGTGACTTTGCCCTAGACACGTCCTGCATGGACGTGATTAAACACGTCATGCATGGACGTGATTCAACCCCTTAAAATCCTATAAATCAGCCCCCTCAACCCACTTAACATTTACAAAGTTGTGAATGTTGTGTATATCAATTGTAAAGCTCTGAGTCAAGTAAGTGATGTTATGCTCAAATATGATTTATTTTGTTAGAATATTATTGGTTGATTACGTAGATTATGAGCTAGATTTTCGTTAATTAGTTAGGTAATGTATGACCTAGGTTTAGGTGACATAGTTGGTGACCTAGGTTTTATGACTTAGGTTTTGAGTAGTTAGTTATTGGGAAAAAAATTAAATTATTGTAGTTTAAATAAGAAATTACCAATACATAGCTGTTTGAAAAGTAATTGCAAATGTACGTATTGATTTTAAATTACATGAAATATATTGTGTTATTGTCATAGATAATTGATATTGATGTACAAAATTGTTATTGACTTAGGTTAGAAATAGTTACTTATTATAACACAAGTTTGATGACCTAGGTTTTGATTAGATGTTTATGTAGGTTAAGACCTAGGTTTATTGAGTTACAATATTATTAGTTAGTTACTCAGATTATCATTAAGTACAAGTTCAAGGTTATGATGTTGGTTACGTATGTTATGACCTAGGTTTAGGGTTTAGGGTACAATTAGTGGGTGACGTTGGTTTTGATTGGTTATTTATGTATGTTATGACCTAGGTTTTGATTAGTTAGTTGTGTAGGTTAAGACCTAGGTTTATTGACTTACAATATTATGAGTTAAGTACGGCCTGAAGGTTATTACCTTTGTTACGTAGGGTTTATGGTACAATTAGTTGGTGACCTAGGTTTTCATTAGTTATTTACGTAGCTTATGAGGTAGGTTTTCATTAAGGACCTACGTAAGACATAGATAACCAATTTTTTCAAATAATTTTTCTTCCAAATGAAATAAATTATCATGATATGCTTATACATTCTTATGTGTTACAGGCGTGACCGTGGTCTTGTGTTCATCATCATTGTGATCTTGTAGTCGTTTGTCATATATTAAAAAATGTCTGGAGATGGTGATTTTGTTCGTATCGTTTTATATTATAATGGTAGCAAAATTGAGAGCCGACGTGGTATTGTATTCGAAGGAGAGAAAAGGGGAACACGTATCAACCGCAACTCAACCATTGAAGAATTGTATGAAAAAAATTAGAAAAAAATTATTGTGTACAGAAGCCAATGTTTCTATCACTATGGTCATTGCAAGAATATGGTGTGATGATAAATATATCAGCATGAAAGTAATTGACGATGAAGACTTAGAATTTGTAATAGGAGAATTCTTCAACCAGTCAAGAAAAAATTTCTTAGAGTTGTACGTGGATTTTGCTGGAGTAGAGGATGTGGCTTTACCAACGAGGTCAGTTGATTTCAATTATTCTCGTGGAGCATCAGCATCTGCTGCTCCAGTTGCTAATATGTCTATGGAAGATGAAAATGACCCTACTTGGGTTATGGATGACGATATTGACGATGATGATGATGAAAATATCGCAATGGAAGATCGTCTTCTTGCTGAGAATGCTAGTGCTTCGGACAATGATGAGGATGATGGTCGAAGTGCAACACAAATACAAGTACATTACCCAGTCTTGAGAGAGCATTCAACCCAACAACAAGAAGATGCAGGGGGGTCGCATTTACCACAACAATGTCAAGGTGTGTTACCAAACAAGACTTGCTTGCACATATGTTTGATTATTATGTATGTATTTTATTGTAATGAATTTGAGAATTTGCATATGTAGGTGAGGGTAATACTACTTCTTGGGATGGAATCCCACATTACACCTACATTGATTAGGATTATCCGAGTGAACAAGATTCTGACAGTGGTTGTGGTTCAGGTTCAGTTGAGGGTCCATGGGTATTAGGGAATAAGTTGTTTGTGAAACAGGAATTTGTATCAAAAGAAGACGTGCAAATGGCAATCAAGCGGAACCTCATGAAGGAGCATCAGGAAGCTATCGTGGTTGAAAGTACGTCGAGAAAGTTAATCATGCGCATGACCAAAATTGTCCATGGAGGGTTAGGGTAATGAAACCAACGTATGGTGAAAGATGGGTGGTTACCAAATGGGGCGGCGATCACAATTGCTTAAATGAGCACATTTCTCAGGACCTCAGACAACTTGATGCTGATGTTATTGTTTCACTCGTACTAGGTAAGTTATTGGATGAGCTGATAATGATAAGAAGTAATGATATTATTGTTATTATTAATGATAACTTGATTATTTTTTTATTATTAGGGATGATAAAGCATGATCCATCATGTTCAATTGGACTAGTCCAAGAAAGGATAACTCATTCCTATGGATACAAAGTTTCATATAGAAAGGCATGGTATGCAAAGCAGAAAGCAATGGCAATTATCTACGGTGATTGGGAGGAATCATATGCATTTTTGCCGAGGTGGTGTCAATACATGCTTCGCTTTTCACCAGGTTCTGTTTATCAAATTCAGACAAAAAATTATTATGTGGCTCATAGAATCGTTCGTGGAAAACGCGTGTTCTAGCGCATTTTTTGGACCTTTAGACAATGTTGCGAGGCTTTCAATTTTTGTAAGCCGGTTATTCAAATTGATGGCACTCATTTATATGGCAAGTACAAAGGAATATTATTGATTGCCATAGCTCAGGATGGAAACAATGAGTGTTTGCCAATTGCATTTGCCATTGTTGAAGGTGAGACGTTGGAAGCTTGGGAATTCTTTCTGGATAACATTCGCTTGCATGTTACAAAGAAGACAAATCTTTGTCTTATTTCTGATAGGCATCGAAGCATATTGTCTGCAGTTGAGAGGCACCCCGGGTGGCAACCACCGCATGCTTATCACGTCTTTTGCCTACGTCATATTGCGAGCAATTTTAATCAAAAGTTCAGAGATGAAAAATTGAAGAAAGCCGTCATGACTTTAAGTATGGTTAAAAACTCATGTATTCATTTTTCATGTATAACTAAATTTTAATGTTATTTAATTTCTGTGCAGGTTATACGCCTTCTATTGTTGATTTTGACATAGCCTTTGCAAATTTTCGTGATGTGAGTCCTAAGGTTGCTAACTGGATTGATAACATCCGAAGGAAAAGTGGACACGTGCATATGATGTCGAGGGACACAGGTATGGACATATGACAACAAATTTGGCCGAGTCAGTAAACAGGATTTTGAAAGGTGCAAGAAACATGCCAATAACCGCGTTGGTTAAGCACACATATAGCAGATTGGTTGAATATTTTGTTTGCAGAGGCCGATCGGCTCTTAATGAATTGCAAGGTCCTTATCCACATTGCAAAAATGTGGTTGCTATGTTGAAGGCCAATGAGACCAGTGCTACTGGTCATTATGTTCGTGCATATAACGTTGAACGATCTGTATTTGAGGTTGACGATGGTTATGACAAATCATACTCGATAAACCTCCCTGAGCGGTTCTGTCAGTGTGGGAAATTTAAGGCGTTCAAGTATCCTTGTAGTCATGCTGCAGCAGCCGCTTTACATGTTCGTCAGTCACCGACACAATATGTGGATGACGTTTTCCTTATATCAAACTTGGTACAAGCTTATTCATTTCCATGGCAGCCAATTGGTAATGAGCAGGCAATTCCACCTAGTCATGATCCAGTGGTCATACCAGACAGAGAATATTTGCGTGCAAAGGGTCGTCCAAAGTCAACTAGAATACGCAATGAGATGGACGAAGTTGAAGCTAGTCAAAGTCGTATTAAGTGTGGTATATGTAGATTACCTGGTCATAACCGTCGAAATTGTCCTAGTCGTCCATCTACCTCATGAATTGGTTATGTTGTTGGCAATGTTTTGCTTTATGTTGTTGTATTTTGTAATGAACATTTGAACCATAAACCAAACTTCCAGGGAAATCACTCATGTCAAATTCATATATGCTACGATGAATTTCAAACATCAAAACGCAATTGACATTAACGGTAACATAGTGATGGAAACCTAATAAAATAACAGACCGTACAAACAATTGGAACTAGAGAGATAAACACAAAAAGTTAAACATTGAAAAAGCAAAACAACGAAACCTACTAACAACAACAATTCAAACATGAAAATGACAAAACTAATCATAATTTGGATGGTCTTATGCAGCGGACATGTCATCTTCCAGTAGTTCGATTACCGGTTTGTTAAAAGTAGCTAAAATTTCTATTGGAGAGAAACGCTTCCAGTAATTAGATTCTGTCAACACCTTCAGTACATCTTCATCATTTTTCAGTTTTATTATTTCATACTCGACCATGTTTTCTGAATATTTTGCGTGACTTGGTTGTCTGAAGAACAATTGTCTGACAACCTGTGATTCGTGAATTCCATAAGGGGGAACTCCTACCGGCGCAACTTGTTTGATTATATGCTTGAGTGTTTCTATATTGCATCCTGAAGGAATTTGAAATCTTACTGGATTTTTTCCAGTAAAGGAGTAACCCAAAAAATTGACTTTTCGTGGTATGTTCCACTTGCCATTGTAATACAACAGTGCAGCATGTGTAGGAGTCATGGTGGCTCGAAGTAGGTTGAGGACACCATCGGGTGTTCTTGTTATCATACATAACAATTCGATAGGACCAACAGATGAGAGTTTTTTATGGCACACCAACATAGTGCAAACATCATCATTATTTTCAATTGCAGTGAATGGAAAAAAAGTTCGTTACCTGTATTAATGGATGGTTGTCGATAGTAAATTTCATCCATAGACTGGTCATTTGTTAGCAGAAGGGTGTTGTGCATTCTACTCTTGAGTGACTGAAAGGAACACTCATCGGGAATTCGCAATTGTATTGGAGTATGACATACGAAAGAAACACCAGTTTCATTGTGTAAAATTGATCCATTCGGAAAAATAAATGCTAATTTGGAATTACCAATGTTTTGAGAGCAGGTTTCACCTAAGAAGGCCATCGTATTGAGGTTGAGTTTCGTTTGCGCGGTGTGTTGTGTGGGATGATCAAACTCCTCTGTGTGGTATATATAACCATGTTAAGCCATGCTTGTGTGGGGCATGACCACTTGCGCCTGGATGGGACGTGAGTAAACTGCTGTCGTTGTAGTGTTGTCAATGTCATCTGACAGACCAGTGAAATTTAATGTCTACAGTAAAAAGGACCACAAAGTGTTGTCAATCGTCCCCGGTGTTGTCAATGTCATTTTACAAATCAGACACACTTATTGGCTACAGTATAGAGGACCACAAAGTGTTGTCCTGCGGTGATCGAAGCGGTAGGGTTCTTTCACGTGGGCCAAGGGACACAAGGGCCTTGTGTTGTCTTCAAATAGAGGGGGGTGTGCCTGTTTTTGTAACCTTGGTGGTAACAACCTTATCAATAGCATATTTACTCTTCGAATCAATTAAATGTCCTAATTTAGTTGACTTTAGAGCAAAAATAATGATAGTAAGTTCAACATCTTGAATGTGCTTCTCCAGTTGCAACGCCACCAACACATTGTATAAAGACCTCAGCTTATACAGCAGAGAAGAAGCTTTTCCAATGGTTCTTCTTATTATCCTTTTCATTGCCTTGGATATTGAAAATTCTTCCAGGCTAACACTAAACCCTTCCGCAAATAAGCTTTCCATCAAAAAGGGTTGCAATACATCAAAGTATTTAAGTGCCTCCTTGGGACCGTTGGCAAAGAAAATAAAGGCTGCTATTTCATTTATGGTTGCAGACAGAGCATCGCCAGAGCATCGCCGCTGAAATCAAATTCTAAGATTTCACTCTGCCTAATCAAAAACCGTCCCCCAGTGCAATCAAAACCCATAGGTAAAGCACCCTGTAAAATTTGGATAGAAGTACAACAAGCATCATCAGAACTGGCCTTGACCAAATCAGTATGTGCAAAGGAAGCAAAACAAACATTGCCAATTAAGTAGCTTCCGCTCTACGAAAAAAAACATGTCTTGACCAACATGTTCAGTGACACCAATGAGTTTGTGGATAATTGTCTTTCCAGTAATTACCACTGTGACAGCTGAACTGCTGATTCTCCACAAAAAAAAGCGCCACAACTTTAGCTTTAGCAGCAAGTGACTGCGGATAAAACAGATGGGCACAGTCACCATCAAAATCAGCCCCAAGTGGTCCACAAATTGGTTACTTTTTTGTGATAGAGTGGGACAATAATTTGTTGTTTCTCTTTTTATTTCATTCAAAAGCATAAAAAGACTTCTGAAACTTAATAATACTTAAGTCACAGTTACATTAAAATCAACCAGCCAAAAGCATAGAACTTAAGTTATAGCATGGGTTCTAATAAATTGCCTTGTCTAAACCATCAACTTTATTGATTAGACCCTCAAGTTTTTTACTAGTCACCACCTCTCAAGAATCTTTTTATTTGTCCCGGAAGTCTCAACTGAGACAACAACTTTTATTTTAATAAGCCCTAAACCGAAACCGGAATCCATAAACCCTAGGCCCGTAACCCAAGACCTAAATCCTAATCACAACATAAGCCCGAAACCCTAAACGGGAATCCATAAACCCTAAACATGTTGTTAAGTGGTGCAATCCATAAGCCCTAAAGATGTTGTTAACAGGTGCAATCCATAAACCCTAAACAGGTACACAAGCAGAGCGTGTCTTTACAAATGCAGTTTTTAGTGTTACTAGACAATACACATGCAGTTATTATATATACATATGTCAATTACATAGTCAAATACAAAAAAAAGGAAACTAAAGTAAATAACAAAATACAATGTCTACGAAGGAGGAGGCCACTGATAATGATACGCCTGACGATCTGGCAATCTGCGTCTACCATGTCCACGCGAATGCTGATCAGCAACATAATATGGAGGTGGAGTGTCCTCGACCGGCATATCTGGAGGACAATATGTATGGCCTGCTGCAAAATTCATTTGACCATACAGGTCGTCCATATCTGCATGACCTTGAGACCCCGAAGCACTCGTCCCTGCCTGATCCCCGAATGCCACCGACACTGGACTCACTTGGTACGTAGGCTGGCTTTCTGTGGCCATCGGTGGGGGCTCCGGCCGATAAAATGTATCAGCCTCTGCCTGGGTAGGGTTGTAATATGTCTGATGAACACCGTACTCATAACCAATGTAGGGTGGCCTGATCCATCCACTCGTGCATGGCGTGGGTGCATGAATAGGCTCGGGAACAGGTGTAATAGGACGACGACGGCGTCCTAACCCTCGACCCTCTTTCGCACGACACCCAACGTCGAGCGATAACTGGGGCTCATCCAGAAGTTAGGACTGCGGTGCCTCTGGACCTGCCTCAGACACCCGAGCTGACTCTCTGAAAACATCAATCAGACGACCTATTTTGTCATGCACATACTCCAAACCGTAGTTTCCAAATTGGTCAGGCGTCGTCACAAAATACAAATTCTCCAGACCATCAACCTAGAAGCCATAACATACATAAACAAGTATATCAAATAATGAAATAATAAATATTGTGTTGTAGTAACTTACAAAGCGTCCTAATCTGGCCCCCCGCTTTGTCACATATCGCTTCCCAGAAAGTCTATACCACACCATGTACTCATGGTTCGGTGACATCAGACCATGTATTGCAGGAGGCACGTCAACGTGTTCACCTCTCCTATCCCATCTCTGTATGAACTTTCTGAGCTTACAAGCCCAATTTTCTTGGGCTTTACCCCGAAGGGTATAATCATGAACCCCCTTAAGTTTTCCAGCCCTGTGAGGAATTGGTTGATCCCGTCCGAATTGCCTCATGCATCGATCGGGCTGTGAATACTCAGCAATGTGAAAACAAATTATAGGTGTCCTAGCCATCCACAGACGTCGTGTTTCAGCAGATGCACCCATAAAATCGTAATCACCGTAAGGTTGCCAAACCACCTACATAATTAAAACATCTGTATCAGTCAGTTGCATATTCACATCCATTTAAAATTGAACATTATTTATTTAAAAAGACATACCTCATGTCTACTTAGGCTGTCTAGCCTCTCCCGAAAAAATGTCAATGAGTTCGGGCTGAAGCGACGTAAGACATTAAATCTAATACACAGATTAAACATTCAATCGTTAATTGTAGCATGCATAAATACACAGCCATTCTAGTAATACACAATAAACATACCTGTGTCCGAAGTGGCGGTCTGGCTCGGACGCAGCAGGCAATGGGGGAGCAATCGGTGGAAATCTGAGCCATGCCCAAATCTGAAGCAAAATAGTACACCCACCGATGTCTTTTCTATCGGGGTTTGTGCATTCGCACAACTGTCTAAACAAGTTTGCCAGAACCGCAGACCCCCAACTATATGAACCAATGTCGGCAAAGTCACCAGCAAGTAAGGCTATGTACTGACATCCTACCACGCTACCCCCTGATCTGTCGCATAGGATCCAGGCTCCTAACATTCGAGCAATGTGAGCCTTCGTGAAGTATATCTCATTCTGAGGGTTCCCGGCAACAAATTGCCATGCAGGATACACTCTGTCAAAATATGATAACCTCAAACTGCCGGTGCAAAACTCGGCGTCCGAATCAGGGCCGTTACCAAAAACCCCGTTACACAGTTGGGACCAATCTGTGTAGGTCCGTCCGGTAACGGCTTGCCCATCAGTAGGCAATCCTAGAATACCTGCAACATCTTCCAAGGTAATCGTCATCTCACCCTGGGGCATATGGAAAGTGTGTGTCTCTGGCCTCCAACGCTCAACCAGAGCACTGATAAGAGCAGGATCAATCTGCAAAATCGAAGTAACTTATCGATTTATGCGTTTCAAATACATTATGTTTGAAACCATCGATTTCAAAATTACAATTTCATCAGATTAAGTTAACAACATTCGTTAATCGATACCTGCATAAACTTCATACGAGCCACATGTATGAAGCCAGCCTCAGTCAAATACTGGGCTACTATGTCCGGGATATCGTCGGGTCGGGATATCTTCAGCTCTCTCTGTGTCTCCTTATTCCACACTATAAGTGCGTTGCCTTCGCCTTCGAAGTACATCCAATCTATATGGTTCGGGAAGAACATGCGTTGTGGGATCGGTAGGCTCATGCTCCCGGTCAGAGCCAGAACGAGGTGACTCAAATGACGACAACTCAGTCATAATAATATGCTACACATTTTATAATTATATTACAATATTTTACCTAATTTCAAATAAAATTATTTAATTCACTAACTAACAAATTATTTTTACAAATTCATTATGTACCTAGGTCACAATCTAATAATCTACTTCGTAATCTAGCTCACTATCTAATAATCTAAGTCACCAATGATAAATTTAAAAATATGGCTTGAGTGTTTACTTAATGAGAATCTAAGTAACCTTGTTATTTATAGATATACAAGACATATATCAAGTCAATAACCTTGTTATTTTTCTATTAATATTAATATATGATAAAATCTAACCAACAAATTGAAATCTAACCAACTAAGATGTTACATCGACAATTTATTCAACTTATCAATATTCTTCAACATAGTTTACATAATCAAACAAGAAAAAAATGTTTTTAAACTTTCTTTTAAACAACCTAATAATAAGCTATCCTTTTTTTTCTCCTTTATTTTTCTTTTCACTTTTTTCCCCAAAATAAAACAAATAACTAAATAGTCAATGGTTAATATAAAATAAT
>PYAF01004170.1:516399-526488 GCA_007407185.1 Glycine tomentella | reverse complement strand
CCCACTTCCCTTAAGGTCACGTGTAGAAGGCTAGCACTTTTAGGAAAAGTTTGTCAAGCTTTGTAAGGAGTTATCAGGTATGTATAGGGAAGTTTTATGATAAGGATAGTTTAAGTGTTACTTGTGTTTGAATAAGTGTTTGAAGTTCTGTGAAGTATGACTTGTATCTGAGTAATTGTTGGATTTAAGTTATAGTTATGATTGAGTGCCTGAATGAAGTTTTATACTTGCTGAGTGTTCTATGAATCTCTGTACATGAATGATATGTAGAGTTTCCGTACATGAGTAATAAGTTGAGTTCTGTACATGATTTATGTTGAATTTTTAAGTAAATTATGTGAGACAGTGATTGGAGACTGATGTTGAAAATAAATCTGAGTTTATAAAATGAATGAGATATGCATAAGTGAATCAGTCTCATGTGTCTCACAGAGTTGCCTCAGAGAGGAGGTGTGCCTCAAAGAGGAGGTGTGTCAGATAGCTGCAGGATCGGAGTCCATGCGTTCAGATCTGAACTGGGGGTGACTCTTGCGGTGGGGAATCACGCCACCCATGATGATCACATGAGTGCGGGTGAGAACCTGTGCAACACCGGGATACCCTAACTAATCGGAGAAGTTTTGTGCCACTGGGATGGGGTTATCTTGACAATTGGTACCACATGTTCATGATGTTGAGAGTTTGGGAGAATCATGCATTATATAAAATTAGAACTGAAGTTTGGGAGAATCTTTTCTTTTTCTTTTTCTCTCAACTCTTTTTTTCTCATCTCATTTTCTCTCAACTCATTTTCTTTCATCTTTTTTTCTTTTAACTCATTTGTCAATGTCTTCCACCTTATACATTTGGAGGTCATATGCCCTTTTCTAGAACACATAACATGTTAAATTTCCCTACTTCTAGTTGAATGAATAAATGTAGTGAGTTTAGCACTAATATAGATATCCTCCCTCTTTTGTTTGGTCCTCCAACCTAATCATTCATCTCTCTCATTAGTTCTTCTCTTTCTCTCTTCTTTTGTATGCTCCTTTTATATTCTCTCTAAACATCCCACTAGGAATTAATTTCCACTAAGAATTAAATTTTCATATACATTAATTTTCATTAGAAATAAAACTCCACTAACCACTATCATAACTTGGGAAGCCTAAAAAAACATAAAAATTAACCTAAAAGATGTCAAGAGTCATCTGAACTTAATACATAAAATAGAAAACCAAAATTCAAAGGAAAATAGAAAATGGGTCTTAATTGGTTTTTCATCCAAAAAGCTATGTGATCCATCCAAATAAACTCCAGCCTCTAGTCGCATCTTGAGTATAAACTCTTGGACTCATTGTGCTCTTCAAATTATTTTCTTTAAGTTTGCTAAATTTATCTTCAAGTTCTAGAAATGAGACAATTCTTTGTTTGGACACTTGCATTACTAAGATTTGGAAAGTTTTCTTGACTCTTTTTGGTCATGCTTTAGTCATTGGGCTTTTTATCCATTGCAAAAGATACTTAAAGTAATTGGACCTTTGCTGGATAATATCATTCAAAGATACGAACACAGCAACATGATGTATCACCTTGAATATTTCAGACTTAGAAAATTGTTGGGAACAAAAAAACACATTCATATCTTTATTACTCAAAAATCACATAACTAAGAACAAGAGATAACACCATAAACAAAATAGAAAAAGATCAACAATTTATTTAACGTGGTTCAAGCCCTCACTCCTACATCCACAACTTCAACCTCAATTTGTTTAATATGGTTTAGACCCTCATCCCTACATCCACAATCTCCTCACAACAAGATTTCAGGACAAGTTAGACAAACTTGTAAACCTTCCATCAACATGACCCCCCTCTCTCACATAGGGTGGTGACCCTCTTTTTAGGATGGGTAATTCTTTTCATCTTAAGAATCTATGAATATAGACCTAACATCATAATTTTAAAAGAGGAAACAAATCTCTAATTTACAAAATATATCTTTAATTCTAAAGAACATCCTAGAAATAAAACAATATCCTTTTTTTTAAAATCTAAACAATATCCTAGAGATTTGAAATTACAAATTTGAATTGTTTCCCAACAAAATTTATTTAGTTTTCTTTTAGAGAATGATATTTATGTCACACTCAAGAAATAGGTGAGAATGTGAGTCATAAGTCAAAGATTTGATCACCACAAGTTGTCTTGATAAGATCCGATTTAGTTGTCCAAGAACCAAGGAAAACTCTTACAAAAGGGAGAAAACACAAACTTTCACCAGATTCATTATGCCTCAAAGTTACAAAGTTTCCTTTATTTATAGCCTAGGTTTTCCACTAAACATCTCACTAGGAATTAATTTCCACTAAGAATTAAACTACCACTTACATTAATTTTCCACTAGAAATAAAATCCTACTAACCACTATAATAACTTGGGATGCTTAAAAAACATAAAAAATTGACCCAAAAAATGTCAAGAGTCATATGAACTTAATACATAAATAAAATACCAAAATTCAAAGGAAAATAGGAAATAAGCCTTATTTGGTTCTTTAACCCAAAAACTATGTGATCCATCCAAATAAACTCCAGCCTACAGTCGCATTTTGAATATAAACTCTTTAGTTCGTTATGCTCTTCAAATTATTGCCTTTAAGTTTGCTAAATTTATCTTCAAGTTATAAAAATGAGACAAATTCTTGGTTTGAGCACTTGCATCACTAAGCTTTGAAAATTATTCTTGATTCTTTGGTATTGCATTAATCATTGGACCTTTCAAACATTACAAAAGATACTTGAAGTAATTAGACCTTTGCTTTATCATATTATAATCTAACTCAAATATAAGATTTTCACTTAGACATTTTAATTACAAAAATAAAGACAAGCTTAGAATCAATACATCAATTAGCAAAAATATTTGAATGATGTCATATTCTTAAATCATATGACCTTTATCAAGTCCAAAACACATTAAGTCATAAGCAACACCTTGAAACACAATCTTGTTATGCGTAATCCTAGTATATATACCATATTATTTTGCTTCTTAAAAGAGAAATGAATTATATATAAGTGATAGATATCTTCCTCTTAGAAAAAACATGTACAATAGACAAGATAAAACCTGCTCCTTAGCTTGTACTCCTATCTTACATAGATATACTTGAGTTGGCAACCTATCCATAAATTCCTGCCAAGATATATAATGCAAGCACGTTGGCAAGACAAAGGTCTTCCAAAAAACTTCAAATGTAACAAAATGAAAAGAATGAGAGTATGTTGACATCAGCTTAGGTTGAAGAAACATTGATTTAACTAAAAAAAGGTAAGAGTCCTCTTTTCAAACCCATTGATCGAACCAATCTCAACTCAAAGAGACAAAACTTAAGGCAATCAACCAACAACCCCTCTTTCCACACAATCCCTCCTCCACCTTCAAACCTATTACGGATAAAAGATAAACATATATTATCTTTGGTTCAATTAATTCAAATGTTTAAATCTCCATTAATCTATTATCATAACCACCAGAAGATAACCACCAGAAGATAGAAGATATGATTGTTATCTTCCAGTTATCAATATCTCCACATATCAAGGAAGAAGATATTGGGCTCAACCGTCTGTTATCAAAGTCCAGGTTAGAATCCTATAAATACAACACACCCCATGGTGAAAGGTACACACAATTCTGACTCTCTCTTTCCATTCACACGGCACACACTGCACACCAATTGCTTCGTGTGTATCGCTGCTGTGATCTTCTTCTTCCTTAAGTTGCTTCAGTTCATAAGCTTCTTAAGAGAGAGAGAGCCCGATCCTATAGAAAATCATCCAACACCACTTGTTGGACATTTCTGTTTTCTTTGAGCAGAACAGTGGCGCCGTCTGTGGGAACGATAAATTTCGAATCCCACCAACTCTCAATGGCTAATACCAGAAGACACCAGCATGCCAGGCGTGAAGAACCACCCAGGAATCCGAATCTGGAGAATGTGGTGGTAGAAGATGCATTGTCCCACACAGCTTCATCCCGTGCGGGACCTACAGCACATGCGCCGGCCAACACACCACCGGCCGCGCAAGAAAATCCAGAAGCTTCTCAGCGTTTTATTCAGAATGCTCTCCAGTCCCTGTTGGCTCGAATGGAGAATCTGCAGAAGCGTTATGAACTCCAGCACCAGGAAGACATCCAGCGGTTGATTGCCCAGTTGGAGGAACGCAGTACCAGAAGGCGAGAAGAGGAACGTCGGCAGAATGTCGATCACTTGGAAGGCCAGGCAGAAACCGACCAGCCTCGTACAGCAGCCAGGAGGCCAAGACCAGAGACGTCGGCCCGCACCGCAGGAACCGGCAGTAGAGATCCAGTTGATCATTCCGAGCAGGGAAGAGCGTCTCGTTCCCATCATGAGGCATTTCGCCTGTCCTCGGCTATGACGCCAGTGCACATCACGGAAGAGAGACCGACGGGAGAGATCACCCGTCACCCCGGCCAAGGCGATGGCACGTATCGAAGGAAGTATCACCGGGATCATCAAAATAACAGTCCATTCGTCGACCAGATAGTGGACGCTCAGTTTCTGGAGGATTTCGACGGCTCCTTCCTGTCCAAATATGATGGGAGCCAAGATCCACAGGTACATATCGACGAGTTTGATATGCAGATGTGTGTTCGTGGAATTGACAAACCCATCATATCTCGGATCTTCGCTACCACCTTAACCGGGGCCGCTTAGACCTGGTTCCACTCATTGCCGCCGAGGACCATCCGCAACTTCGAGGATTTCGGCCAGAAGTTTTTGCTGAATTTCACGACAAGCAAGAAACAGCCAAAATCTGAGTTTGCCCTGGGAAAGATACGTCAGCAGACCGGGGAAACTTTACAGAGCTACTTGGACCGATTCAAGGAAGCTGCACTGCAAGTCCAAGGGTTAGAAAAGAAAGTCCACGTTCACCTTCTGTCTGCCGGGCTCAACGGGTCTTCCCGTCTTGCCAAGTCGATTTATAAGGATCCTGTGAAAACCCTAAACGAATTTAGGGTCCGATCCAAAAAGCATTTGGAGTTGAAGCAGATGGAGATCGCTAACTTGGCTCCGAGGGAAAATAAAAAACCCTCTTCACCATGGAACCGACGCCAGGAGAATTTCCAGGTCGGACAGTCCAACCGACATCCGTCGAATACCCCGGCTGCCGACCGCCAAGAGGCATCCCTGACCCTCGTTCCAAGCCCGGGAGATATGAGCTGAAGTTCGACAGGTATACTTCATTGAATGCTACGCGTGGTCAAATTTGGAAGGAGGTGGCTTTCACCAAGATGAGGCAAGTTGACCGACCTCCTCCCATAGTGCGGAGAGAAGGGATGGATTACTCTCAGTATTGTGATTTTCACAATGGACCGGGACATACGACCGACCAGTGCTGGGAGCTCCGAGATGCAATAGAAAGGTTCGTGCGTGAAGGCAAGCTGCGCCAATACGTAATTCGAACCCAGGGGCACCAAGCCAAGAGAAAAGCCCAGCAAGAGAATAAACCGCGAGACGACAAGAAAAGCAAGAAGGACGAGGAGTTCCCAGAACCCAAGCTCAAATGCAACGTCATCATAGGTGGAATGGGAGGAGGAGGTGATACGGCCAATCAGCGGAAGAAATATCTCAAGGAGGTAATGTCAATAAGGGATAGGGCGAGGTTCAAGGAAAACATCGGTGGGAATAGCAAGAAAGAAGCACCCAATTTCCGGGGAAGACTTGAAGGGAGTGGTACCTGGGCATGAAGACGACCTCGTCATAACAGGAACCGTAGCCAATTTCCGGGTCAAAAGGATATTTGTCGACAATGGTAGTTCGGCCGACATCATTAACTGGAGCGCCTTCAAAAAGATGAATTTGAAGGAGGAAGACCTGAGGCCGTGCTAAACCACGCTGTACGGTTTCAACGGAGAAGGCATCGGCTTAAAGGGGGCCATCGATCTCCAGCTAACACTGGGAACGAAGGAAGGCTTCAAGTCGGAAAGGGTCACATTCACCGTCGGAGAATTCCCGTCCCCATATAACATCATTTTGGGCAGACCCACACTCCATAAGTGGGACATCCTGATGTCCACCAAGCACCAGAAGATGAAGATGATATGGCACCTCGGCAAAGTCATTACGATTTGCGGAGATCAAAGAGAATCGCGGCAGTGTTACTACAACACGATCAGGGAAACGGAGGGTGGCCCGTCGTCCCCACCCTGAATTCGACAAGGAAAGTAGGGAGGATCCAGGTCCGAGACATACTCATCCCGGAAACCAGTTAATCTGGTAGAGTTAGACATGTGGGATATTGAGGAGTGGAGGCCAGAGCCCGTGGACGAACTTGAGGATGTCCAAATTAGTAGTTCCTTGGAAAAAATTACGAAGGTGGGCAAACAATGTGATCCAGAAACCAAGGGCAAGCTGATCCAATGCCTGAGGGAGAATCAGGATGTCTTCGCCTGGAAGGCATCCGAGATACCTGGAATTAAGCCTACCTTCTGCTGCCACAAACTGGCGATGTATGCCGGCTCCAAGCCAATGGCACAGAAGAACAGGAAGCTCGGCCCGGATAGGAAACAAGCTCTGACGAAGCATATTGAAGAACTGTTAGAGGCCGGATTTATAAGAGAGATACAGTACACGACGTGGCTTTCCAACGTGGTCATGGTGAAGAAATCCAACGGGAAGTGGCGGGTCTGTGTCGACTACACAGATTTGAATAAAGTTTGTCCCAAGGATTTGTATCCGATGCCGAGTATCGATCAGCTTGTAGATAACTCGGCCGGCTTCCAATTGCTATCGTTTATGGATGCTTATTCTGGGTATAACCAGATATCCATACATCCAGACGACAGAGAGAAGACGGCATTCCGAGGTATTGATGCCAATTACTGTTATGATGTCATGCCTTTCTGTTTGAAAAATGTCAGGGCGACCTAGCAGCGGACGATGAATAAGGTCTTCTCAGATCAGATCGGGTGCAACATTGAAGTATACATTGATGATATGATCACGAAGATGTCGGTGGCCGGGGACCATATCCGAGATTTGGAAGAAACCTTCCAAAAACTAAGGCAGCACAGCATACGATTGAACCCGCTGAAGTGTGCGTTTGGGGTAAGAGCCGAAAAATTCCTGGACTTCATGCTAACTCACAGGGGAATAGAGGCAAACCCGGATAAATGCAAGGTTGTCCTGAATATGCAGTTTCCGTCCAACAAGAAGGAAGTCCAACAATTGACGGGAAGAATGGCGGCCCTAACCCAGTTTCTTCCGAGGTCCTCGGAAAAGGCCGTTCCTTTCTTCAAGGTGTTGAAGAAAGAAGCAAGCATAGGATGGAACTCGGCGTGTGAAGAGGCATTTCAGCAAATCAAGACATGCTTAGCTTCCCCTCCAGTGTTATCGAAGCCCGAACCGGGTGAGACGCTTTTCCTGTATCTCTCTGTAGGGGAAGAAGCCATTAGTGCCATACTGGTCAGAGAAGTGGGCAAGACTCAGTTGCCGGTATATTACGTGAGCCGAGCTTTGAAAAACTGACCCGCCATGCCATGCCATTAATATGAGGCCTGCCATGCCATTAAGTCACAAGCTTTGGTCGACTTCATAGTAGAACTGACCTCGACATCAGCCGCTCAACAGAAGGATAAGGTGTGGAAAGTCCATGTTGACGGTTCGTCCAATGCAAAGGGAAGCGGAGCTGGGATCATCATTGAAAATCCCGACGGTGTATCTCTTAAACAATCATTGCAGCTTAATTTTCTTACTTCTAATAATCAAGCGGAATATGAAGCATTGATCATCAGGCTAAAGCAAGTCAAGGAGTAGGGAGCATCGAGGGTCAACGTTTTCACTGACTCGCAGCTGGTTTCCGCACAGATCGAGGGGAGATATCAAACCAAAGGTCCTTTACTAGCCAAATATCTGGCTAAAGTAAAGGAGATAATGGCGGACTTTGATGAAGTAGTAGTCACGCACATTCCAAGGGAGGAGAACGCCCAAGCCGACATACTTCCAAAGTTGGCTAGTACAAAAGGAGCGGGGAACCACAGGACGGTTATACAATAGGAGCTCGCCCAGCCGGCGTGCATCATGGTCATACTGGTCGCTGAGGACTGGAGGAGGCCCATAATTAATTACTTGGAACAAGGAGTCATCCCAGATGAGGAACTAGTGGCGAAGAGATTGATCCGAGAGGCTGCGATGTATGTAATCCTTGACGGTGAACTATATCGTCGAGGTCTACATACCCCGCTATTGTTATGTCTAAGCTCAGACCAAGCTAAGTATGTGCTCTCAGAAATACACGAAGGGATCAACGGACAACACATGGGGGCAAGAGCTTTGGCACTAAAGGCTCTCGCACAGGGTATTTTTGGCCGACCATGAAGGCGGATGCAGCAGAGCATGTCAAGAAGTGTGATAGTTGTCAGAAGCATGCGAAAATAGTGTGGGTCCCTCCATCCGAGCTCAGCTTGATCACCGCTCCATGGCCATTTTACAAATGGGGCATGGATCTCCTGGGGCCGTTTAAAGCTACGGAAGGTCAAATGCGATGGCTAATAGTGGCCGTTGACTACTTTACCAAGCGGATTGAAGCCGAGCCATTATCTGCCATCACCTCGGCTCGTGTTCAAAAGTTCTTGGAACGTAGTATAATAGCAAGGTTTGGAATCCCGGTAGAGATTGTTACCGACAATGGGACGCAGTTTGCCGACAGTACGTTCAAGGCAATGATGACCGACTTCCACATCAAGCACCACTTTGCCTCAGTAGAGCACCCGCAGTCTAATGGCCAAGCAGAGGCAGCGAATAAGGTTATCCTCGAAGGATTAAAGAAAAGAATGCATGAAGCCAGCCCGAACTGGGTCGAACAACTCTATTACGTGCTTTGGGCTTATAGAACTACGGCCCAAACAGCTACTGGAGAGACCCCATTCAGGATGACGTATGGATGTGAAGCCATGATTCCCGTGGAGATCGACCAGTCATCCTGGAGAAGGCAACACATATCCCAGGAGGACGACAATAATACTGCACTTGCCGTCGAGCTGAAGTTGATAGAAGAAGTCCGCGCTGCCGCCCATTACTGAGATCTACACAGAAAAGGCAAGTTAGCTCAAAGATTCAACAAACAAGTAAAACCGAGGTCCTTTGAAAAAGGCGATCTCGTTTTACGCCGAGCAGACATCGGGAATAAGAATGCCCGAGAAGGGAAGCTAGCAACAAATTGGGAAGGACCGTATCGGGTTGTCCAAAATCTTGGGCAAGGAGCATATTTGTTGGAGACATTAGACGGCAAGCAAGTCAAACGGACTTGGAACGCAGACAAATTGAAGAAGTATTATAGCTGACAATGCGCAGCCGAGAAAGTCCATGTGTTTTCCTTTAGTTGGCTTCCAGTCGATCATTGGGATCATGGAACTTCACCATGTGTTTCCCTTTAGTCAGCTCTAAGTCCGTCATTGGAATCATGGACACCATGTGTTTCCCTTTAATTGGCTGTCAAGCCCGTCATAGGGATCATGGGAGTCATTGGGATTTCCCTTAGTCGGAATCACCAGAAAAATTTTCATGTATTTCTCATTAGTCGATTATGTGAACCGGGAACATAAAACCCGCGCAAGTCTGTCATTAAGATCATGAACTTATGTAAATCTTTGAAGATTATTAATAAAATCCTTATTGCGAGGAACATTTTGTGCACAAACTTTGAGCGCTTAGTCGTTGTTTTATATTAACTCGGTCCTGATCAGGCCGACGTAACTATTTAATCACGGGTGAATCATCGGATTTTTCGAAAGAATTACATCTACGGGTTAACGTTGCGAATATATTAACAGTTGCTAAGACGATAACATGATCCCATCATCATATTTAATGCCGACCAATGAAACACCCACTTCTATTACGTATTTATTTTAACACGACCGCTTTTATTGCATGCTGATTTTGAAAACGACCATTTTTATTTATTAATTTGTGACTAAAATTTTTTCTTTTTCTTTTAAATTTTTTGAAAAACATAAATAATAATATTAACCAAAACTTCAAATTAAATTGGTGAAGTTTCAACACAGCTTTCCAAA
>PYAF01004170.1:503152-516299 GCA_007407185.1 Glycine tomentella | reverse complement strand
GATCAATTTTCAAGCATCCCAGAGTGTTTATAAAATTTCCTCCTTAAGATATATTGCTAAAATACATAGGGGTAATTTGGTCATTTCTAAAATGCCCAAGGGTATTTTCGTCATTTCTCTTAAATCCTTCTATACTGTCTCTAGTTAACATTTTACCCCAATATTTGATTGTGATTCAAAATTTTGGGGTGTTACAACCAATGTTTCGGATTAAATAATATACTTGGCCATCGGAGCCAAAATAATAAAACATTTAAATTTCGAATGATGATTCGGGATAAAAAATACTTGGCCATTGAAGCGGCAAATCAAAACTGATCAAAGCCGAGTAAAAAATTACTTAGTACGATAAATTGTGCAAAGTATTCGGAAATTGTTCAAAAGGAGCAAGTAAATTAGTACAAGTAAAAACCGGCATCCCGGCCCTTCAGTTTTCGCCGCCAACCCGAGCTGGACCCTCCTCGGGCGTATCCGCCGAGCTTGGCTCCTCCTCCTCACTGTCAGAAATGGTCAGTAGCTGACCATTCCCGATATAAGACTTGAAGTGCATGCCCTCGGTGTTCAGCTTGATGCCGAGGTTAAGAAAGCGAACCTGATCCAAAGCATTGTTGAACGAAGCTTCAGTGGACCGAGCTAGTTGCGACCGAACGAACATAAGTTCGCTGAGAATCTCAGCCGCTTCCTTAGTTTTCTTGTCGTTAAGAGCAAGCAGCTGATCACATCGGTCATAAGCATCGGCGGCCCGGCCCCGGAAGACGTTCAGATCCGCCTCCAACTTGGCCACGGCAGCCCGGGAAGACTCGGCCTCCGCCTGAGAAGCTAGAAGCTGGGCCTGAGAAGCCTTGAGCTTGGAAGTTAGCCTGGCCACCGATTCTTGAGCCTCTTTAGTCTCGGCCCGCAATGACTCCACTTCCTTGGCCGAAGTTGCGGCACTTTCCCGAGCTGAGTCCAGCTCTTGTTGAAGTCGCCGAGTCTCATTTTCAGAAGCTTCAAGCTCGGCAGCCACCTTGCAAGCTTTCTTGTTCAAAGAGGCTAAGCTTCCGACCAAGGTGGCAGTCTTCAAGCAAGTCAGCTCCATCGAGCTCAGCTCTTCCAACTCAGGATCAGAGAAAGGCACCACGTCAGAATACCTCTTGGGTGCTCGAGCCACTTGGAAAAAGTCCCAAGTCATCCCCTTATCCGAAAGAGATCGGGGAGATAGTTGAATATGTTCCTCGGTCGGCTTGGGCACTGAGGCAAGGGCTAGGGCATCAGGAGCAATGTCGGCCGCAGGTTCGTCGGGGATGACGACGGGTGCCTCGGCCACAGGAGAAGCGGGTGGCAGAACTAGAGCCTCAATAATAGGCTCGGCAGGAACCAGGGCTGGGCAGGGATCGCTGGTCGCCGCCTTGCTTTTGCCCTCGGTCAGCTTTCGCTTCTTCCGAGACTTGAGGGCCACGAGGTGAGCAGGACGGGGAGCCGGGTTAGAGTTCATTTCGACGGCTGCATAGCAACAATAAGATAAATGTGTGCGACAGAGTTAAAATTTTCAATTGTAATCTTCGAAAGAAATTCAAACTGACCACACTGAATATAATAAGCTATGGGGGCCAAGCTTTTCGATGCTTTGTATGACAATATTTTAGCTGCAGAAGTAGCATCCGAATCCGACAACCGAGTCTCGTCGATTCGATAAAAAGCGGAAGAAAGATCATGGTGAGTGGAAGGCCAGTATAATGGGAACTTCCAGGATCCAGAGGAAGAAGCAGAAGAGTTGGAAAAGAATTTCAATGGCTTGCATAAAAGCCCAGCCATTCGGATGAATTTGAGAAGGGACAACTTGCAGGTGATCTAACACCCACATTTGAAAGTCGGTAAAGGGAAGACGGACTCTCAATCGAGTAATTATGTCTTTATAAAATAGAAAGAAGTCAAGATCATTGCCCTCTCGGGTAGAGCATATAGGCTCACCCGGGCGGGGAAGGCAGACATAAAAACCTTCCTGGACCCCGAGGGGGAGTGAAGGAAGATCCTCGGAGCCCATCACCGAGAGGTGCTGCAACACCTCATGAGCAACCCAGGGAAACCTACCTGTTAAAGCGGGAGAAAGAGTTTGGGATTGAGACCTGGTTGTAGATTCCTCAGCAGTTCTGGCAACAGATGGATCCATAGCTACCTATGACAATAAAAATGACAATGATTAGTAAAGTACCTAGAGAGTGAATCATCAAAGGGCTAGGGTGAGAAGAGGTTGGAGCCGGTAAGACGGAATCCTCAGCAGAAGTCGGCACCCCAGCATTACTGTCTAATTGGGGCAGTGGGACATTAGTTTCTTTCAGAGGAGGCTTAGGAACCCTGATGGGGTTGTGCCGGCACTGATCCAGTAGGGCCTCGCTTGTCTATTGAGATCCCTACTGGCTAAATATATGAATTCCTCCACGCAGTTTGGATAATGTTCATACCGAATTTCAAACTCTGGCTCAGATATGGGGCTGGTTTCAGAATTAATTGAAGGAGCATTACCCGAAGGAGCGGGAGCCCTGTGGGGTACCCTAGACTTGGAGGCAAGTATTGCTGACCTTTGACGTGACGATGACCCCAATCTAGAGGGCCCTAATTTGGAAGGATTGGGAGGTTTTGGAATAGGGGCCTTGGAACTGCCTGGGCCAGAAGGAACCCGAAGCAGGGACTTTCTTTTTTCTTCTTCAAAAAGGGGAAGGCCAAAAAACCAGAATGTAGCACGAGGAGAAACTGATTTGCAGATTTGTTCTTCTTGTTCAGGAGTGTATTTCATGGTTTAAAAAGTACAAGAACTGGGGAATATGGAATTGAAAGAAATAGGTAAAAAATGTCGACACTTAGGGTTTGTGCAGAGCAAGATGAAATGTAAGGAATTACAATAATAGTAAATGAAAGAAGAAAGTAAATGAAAGATACCTGGAATAGAGGAGGGTTGATGGAAGGAGGATCGACAGCGAGGAACAAGTGACTCAGAAAAGGCACTGGAGGAAGCAAGAATGCAGAAGTTGCAAAAGATGCAGAAGGGGCGCAAGGGAGATGAGAATGCAGAAGAGGTGGAGGCCAAATCGAAATAAAAGTATTTTAATGAAATGAAACGGAAGGGGCACATTAAACAAAAAGAGTAACCGCCAGAATTCAAAAGTCATGGATAATAACTGTTGGTTATGGAAGAACGTGGAAGGGGCAAAGATGTCATTAGCACAGAAAGGAAATGATTGAAACGTGCAAAGAAAGGACAAAGACTGGTCGACAAGACACGTGGCGGCCGGGGATTAGAAGACGTTCCATTCCTCTATGTTCATAGCTGTCCAGGCTGCTTTGAAAAGACAAGAGATAGCTCGGCATTAACCTCGATGAGAAATGACCAGTGGACATTGTCAGAAGATGGATTATCTCAACAAGGGGCAAATGCGAAGTATGTCTCGGTTCGGATAATGATCACCTCGGTTCGGACGATTGTTACCTCGGCTCATACCTTGGACGCATCGGTTCGAACGACAACCATCTCGATTCGGACACCAATTTACCTTGCTCGGGTTCTTCCCAAAGAGCATGGTCAGCTTCATTACTGATACATCCCGGCCACCCAGAGTGCTAGATTACCGGGCTGAGGGGCATCTGTTACAGATAAAAGATAAACATATATTATCTTTGGTTCAATTAATTCAAATGTTTAAATCTCCATTAATCTATTATCATAACCACTAGAAGATAGAAGATATGATTGTTATCTTCCAGTTATCAATATCTCCACATATCAAGGAAGAAGATATTGGGCTCAATCGTCTGTTATCAAAGTCCAGGTTAGAATCCTATAAATACAACACACCCCATGGTGAAAGATACACACAATTCTAACTCTCTCTTTCCATTCACACGGCACACACTGCACATCAATTGCTTCATGTGTATCGTTGCTGTGATCTTCTTCTTCCTTAAGTTGTTTCAGTTCATAAGCTTCTTAAGAGAGAGAGAGCCCAATCCTATAGAAAATCATCCAACACCACTTGTTGGACATTTCTGTTCTCTCTGAGCAGAACAAAACCCAAAACCAATTATTATCATTCTCTCGTTTCAGCCACACAAGCATTCCTATTAATAGAGAAATAGTATAGGTAAGGAAAATAATGTTTCGGACATTGAATTCTCAATCCATACACATGCCAAAATCTTATCTACTCTCCATGTCTAACCGATTTAAATACACATTAAGTGAACCAAAGTAGTGGCATATGAAAAACATTCTCCATTAATCCCTCCATCATTGACAAAGGATAAGTTATCTAAGTTGAGTCTTCAAACAAATAACATTTTATTTTATCGTACTTATAAAGTAAGAATTAATAAAAGTTGTGTCTATTTGGCTTCTGACATCATATAATTGTTAATTTTCATTTTACATATGACTCTAGAGATTACTTTTGTATAGGAGTGAAAGAGAGTTAGGTCAAACATTGTCTTCAATAAGTTTGATTTAATTCTTAAAATTAAGGTATTATAACTTTATGTGATTAAAAAATAACGTGGAATAATATATTAGGGCTCTAGAAGTTTTGAGGTTACAAATTTTTTACTAAGATATAGTTCGCATTTTTTTACCTTTCTAAATTAATCTGACTTATTCCTTTTTTAGGAGAATCTATGTTATTCCTAACAAAAAAAAAAAGTAATATTTCTTAACTAATAAATACATACAACATATAATTAAAATATTTTTTTCAATGTAAGACACACATTGTGAAGCCTAAAAGATATTTTCAAAACATAAATGCTAGCCAACTAAATAGGTTTAACATTAACCTAATTTGTTTGCTAAACAAATAGGTCAATTCATAATTTCTGATAAACTACATAATTTATTGTCTCTCTTATTGTTATATAATATTTTAATTACCTAGCTACTTTAACTTTTATGATATATATAATAATTAAATTATATATTCTATAGTTTATCATCAGTTCTTTGCTACTAAAATTCTAGTACCTACTTTTTCTTCACATCATAAAGAAATTAAAGCTCAAATTAATGTATAATATTGACAAAGCAATAAATTGAGTTTTTTGCAAGTTGAGAAACTCATTAAATAGTAGCTAGATACCACATCACCTTTGAGTACCTAAATCACCAAGGACCTAATAATAGACAAATGATATCAATAATATAACTTTACACAACGAAGACCATATAAAAAACTTGGTGACATGGAAGAAAGAGGGCCACCATTAAACTGGTGGTTATTAGCTAGTAGTAGTGCTAGTGATAGTTGTAATGATGGTTGAGCGATGATAATGGTGATTTCTGGTGGTGGCAGTCAGTGACTACAGTAGTAGCAGTGGTGGTGGTATATATCAATGTTAATGAAAATGGTGATGGTAGTGTCGACTATGGTAATGTCAATGGAGAAGGTGATAGTAGTGGTGCTAGTGGTGATAGTGTCAATGGTGATGGTGACAATAATGGTGTCAGATGGTGATAGCGAGAAAGGTCATCGTCAAATGTAAGAAAATAATTTCTTTTTAAAATTAAAAATCAAATTTATGAATTTTTTTTCTTGGTTTTAAAATTATATAAATTTAAAAGTGTGTATGTTTAGTTATGAACATCTTTAGTTGGAATTGATAGGATAGGCTGTTAGGCATATTAGTTAATAAAGGATAACTAGCAACGAATTATTTGAGATACTTCAATCTTATTAAGTAAGCCCATTTATTTATAAATACTATTTGAACCAAACAAAGATTGGATGCCATCTGGTGATAACTTCAATGGGGGTGCCCTGTTTAACTCATCGATGGGTATAACTTCTTTAAGAAGAATCATCACTATCAACCACCATTAACACTAATATACTGTCACTAATACTATCATTATTGATATCGGTATTATCATTGTCTTCTCCGTCATCACCATAAAAGTATATCCTTAAATTAATTTTAGTATAATTAGAAACTTAAAAAATGAGTTTATTTTAAATTTAGAAATTAGTGAAAAAAAACCCTAAAACTAAAAGTAATTAGGAAATGATGAAAAAAAGATAAAAAAAAAAAAAGTTGTATATAAGCTTTTGTTTCTCCCTAATCTCTATTTAAAAAAAAAATTGTCAAATATATGTGCTAATCATCAGTATAACATCTTGATTCTATTTGAAATTGCCTGAAAAACCATATCTTTACAAAGGCACAGCTTGTGCTATTCAGGACGTATGTCAAAATAGAAACCAAAATTTATTGAACAGTTTTTTTCCTATATAAAATTGCTATAATAGTTTATAAAATCTTGGGAAATAATGTAGAGGATTCGTGTCGTCCTATAAGAAACACCCTAAAAATAAGGATAAATATAAAAGTTCAATCCATTTTAGGTTAGATTAGGGTTGAAGGAAAACATAAGTAGGAATTGAAAAAAAAATGAAAAGGGAAAGTGCTATATGTAATAAATTATATGACAAGAAAGAGAGAAAGAGAGAAAGAGTGAGAGAAATAAGAAGAAAGTGAGGTTTAAATACGATAATAGATAAAGTAAATGTATGCTTATAAGGGTTATTAATAGCATATGTGTTGTTTAACGAGTTGCTTATTTTTAGACATTATTGTTTAAACTTTTTTTATCATTGAAGATTATCTACGTGACATATTGGGTTGTTTAAAATTAAGCTTTGATTGATTATATAAGTAATGATTGTTTATGAGTAAAAAAATATTTTCTTATCATTTAAGAAAATAATTTAACAGTTGCTTAAAGCTATATCATCATAACAAACTACATTATTTAATTATGATGTAACATTGTAGAGAACAATTAACAAAATATAAAAAACTCAAAATTGATTATTTAAATTGCACCATTGAAGATGCTCTAAAGAGTTAGTAATATTAATAGACATTTATTTTCTATTTCATCTTCTTTCTCCTTTATTTTTCTTTCTATTAATTTTTTCTTTTCCTATCACATTATTTATTACATTTTTTCTTTATTTATTTGTAATTATCTCTTTCTTTACGGATAAAAAAAAATCTCTTTTTCTCTCCCTATAAAAAAGTGGGGTGCACATTACTCATTTTCCCTAAAAAAGGATGAGTCAATATGATGTTAACAAGTCATGAAACACTCCATGGACAAATGGAGAGAAAGATTATTAGTCGTAGAAACATCAATCTCAAAGTACTACCGTCCATAACACCAACTCTTCTCAACTAGTATAATCACTGCTCTCAACAAAATGGCTGAATAATTAATTTCTGGACAAATTGAGGACTATATAATTATTATCATCATTATTACTCAAGAGATAAAAAAATTTAAAGACGTTATTTTGTCATGTACGATATATGTATATATCTATTTCACTATATGGTGATGATGATGTAGTCAGGTAGAATATATATAAAGCACGCAACCCCACGAACTTTATTTTTCTGCAAAGTCCAAACCAGCTTCAAAATTTGTCCAAATTAATCCTTCTTTTCCCTTCGTTGTGGTGTGGGTGGGGAAGGAGTATAGGTATTCAGAGATGCACACATAGCTATCTATGACAAGACTGTGCTACTTGTTCTTCTCAAATCGGGAAGGCTTTAGATGAACCTCTTGATTTATAACTAGATATGGACCACGTACTCCGATTAATTATTAAGTATAAATGAACACGATAGCGATTGGAGAAAGATCAAAATAGGATACAAAATCCTTTCATTTAGATTTCGTGGCTCGCAAATTGAACTTTTGTAGTAAGTGCATGTAAGTTCTAATATGTAATAATTAAATCAACAAAATTATTTTAAAAGAAAAACAATTTAATCTTATGAAATTAAATATTACAATTAGGTATACAGTACTTTTTGTTGATCTAAAAATAATTTAAAGAGATTTATTAACATAAACACATTTATCTTTTAGTATGAATATGTTAGGTAGCAAATTACATCATTAACGTATTTTAAGATAATCTTTAGTAATAGCTTATTAACATACTTATATTATAAAGACGATATGGTTTGTTAGCAAACTCCACAAGAATTTGCTAATATATGTATATACTTTTTTTTTTTACTATGAGTATGATAGCAAGCTAAATCATTGGTGTGTTTTAATATGATATATGTTATAATTTCCTGACATACACATATTAAAAAATATGTGTGTGTACGTTGTAACAGTGTTTTTCGTAATGCTTGATTAGTTAAATTGTAAGAATAATTAAATTTAATTTTAGTTTTAAAATAAATAAATTATTTATCTGATGATGTTTTACTTATGTTTGTGTGTATTTAGTGAGTTTTTGTGAGTTTGGGTCTGAGCAAGTGGGTCTTGGTGTATGTTAAGGGATGAGTGTTCTTAGAGAAAGCCTGGGTGTAGAAAGAGGAATCCTAAGGGTCATAAACCCTTTCCTAAAATCTCACAATTCACAATTCAGAAGTTCTCTTTCTCTTCTCTTTTTCCTTCTCCAAGCGAGACCCATATCCTAGAAGCTTGAGTCTTTCCCTTCTATGTTGTTTGGCTGAGCCATGGAGTGGTAAACATTTCTTCTTCCTCTATTGAATCCCATTTTCGGTTTTTTAATAGAGCACCATGGGAGCTCACGAAAAAACTTTTTTTTTTCGATTTTTGATTCTATTTGTGGTCGTTTTTGGATTTTGGGTGATTTTGTGATGGACTTGTTGTTGGAGTGGAGGAAAGCTCATTCCTTGGACCCAAAGCTCATTCCTTTCTCCTCATTCTTCACAAAGTGCACGTTTTGGATCTATAGAGGTAAGGAAAGCCCTAATTTGGTTTCATTAATGCTTTGATTGTGTGATTTATACTTTGAATTATGATGCTTTAGTATTGTTATATGTTGGATTTGATGGAAAACTATTTGGGTTTCATGTGAGATTGATGGGTTTTTGAAAAACTTAAAAAATGGAAGATTGGGGGAAGAGGATGAACCAATTCAAAAAAAATTCTGCATAATTCTATCTGGGTGCAACTTTTGGCACACTTGGCTAGAATTCAGTTTCTGAAAATGTTGTCCCTAGAGCGTTATGGCCAGGCTGCATGTTTGTTGGCTCACTAGGGTAAACATTATGGTTGGGCCAAGATTTTGGTTGGTTGGGTTAGAATCTAATTATTTTGAAAATTCTCTTGAAACTCTTCCTTTCTTTTTTTTTTACGACTGTATGACCTTAAAATGTTTGCGCAAATGTAGTATGCTTGTGTTATACGTTATTATGTTATTCTTGATGTGTTTAAATTATGTTAATGTGATTGCATTATTGAAGTGATAATATATGTATATTCCTTAGCTATTGTAGTATGAAATGCTTTTAATTGTGTAATGAAGTTGATATATCTTGTTATTCTCATATAATTACATTCATATGTTGGGATTGGTGTTTGATTATGAGATATTGTGGTGTGAAAAATCTCATTATGTTTAGATAAACTATGTGAGGGTTCATGATTCACGAGAGTGATGAATTGAACAAGATGTGAATTATGATTGAGAATCATCTATGTGTATAACATAATTAGCTATATCATTTGGAAAGATTTTTTTGGTTGTTGGAAAATGGTATACTTGGAAGGGTGAGGCTCATGCCAAAACTCCGCCTCACTAAAGCGACCTGGAGGTCCGCCTATTGTGGTATCTTCCTAAGTATCACCCTCATGTTTTGACTTCGAATGACATGTTGAGGTGTTGAGAACTACTTCTTTGGGGGATTAGTGACCCTTATAGTCCATATGGGATGGATTCTTGTTGATAGTAAAACTTGGATCCTTGAGACCGATCTTGAGTGAGATGGTGGATATGGAGGTGTCATATCTTAAACCTCAAGGAATCCAAGTTTAGTTATTATTGTTGTGAGTAGGCACATAAGTTGGGGGTGCTAAGAAGACCCTTAACTTAATGTTAGAGGTTATTATGGAGGCTAATATCGAATGGGCCAATAGAATGGATTGGTGGATGAATCCCTAGATAGGTTAAGGTTTTTGAAAGCCTTACTGAGGTAAGCCACTACCCATGTTAATCCATTTTCGATGACATTACACATCTTTTGTAAGATTAATTTGGGTCTCCCTAAATGGTCAAATCATAGAGTGCAACTATGTTAAAGGATGTATTTAGGTTAATCGCTCTTGTATTATAAATCTCCATGAAGTCGAGTCTGACTTTGGTGTCAATGATGATGATGTTTGATGGATGAATCATGTTGATGATGATTGATTGACTGATGATGATGTTTGATGGATGATGATGATGGTCTATGATGATTGAATCTTAATGTGGTGATTGATGGTGATGAATATTACGAGATATTATGTTATATGAATTTCTAAGATTTATGCATTAAGTATGATTTCAGAATATAGTGTTCTTTATGTATTTGGTGGTGCTTGTTTATGAGATGCTTGTTTTATAATATAACTTTTATGTTGTATATGGTTTTAGTATGTTGGTTTTTGGTAAGCTTACCATTATGTTGTGGCATGTGTGGTTCATTCCTATGATGATCCTGTATCCAATGTATGTGGGGAACAAATGACTAGGAGGTGGCCAGTGTCTTTCAGAGGCTTCATAGACATTCATACATGGACGTGAAGACATGGTTTTTTCGTATGTTTCCTCGATAGAGTTATCTATAAGGTTTACCAGCTCAGAGTCTATGTAGTTTTCCTTTGAGAGTTGTTTCTTTATATATGCATGTTCTGAGGAGGTTAGGATGGCTCTGACGTTGTATATGATCATGTTATGTTGGAGTGCCATAAGGCACATTGTGTTTTCAGTTGTGTGTGTGCATATGTGGCTTAAATATGTTTTCCATACCTATGATATAACCCTTTATGCTACCTATTAATTTCTTTATTTTATTTTGCTACTTGACCTTTCCAGATTTTTGCCTATGGTATTTGTTGTTAGTATGAGGCCATTAAAAGATGATGTGGCATATAGAATGCCATGTCATCATTGTCAAATCATTTCCATTTCAACCTTTAACAAACATTGTTTAGTTTTTTTATTGTTGTTGTTAGAGTCGACTAAACCAACACTAACTTTAGATCTAAGATTGTGCAAAAGGACTCAATGCTCAAGAGCCTCACTCCTCCACCACGTTGAGCCTCTTCACTCCTTGAACAATGAAAACCCTCTTTCTTGGATGTAGATAACAAAGCAATATGCAACAGGAGCCTGCAAGAAAGGGGGCAACAACATAGACCATGATAAAAGAAAATCATTACGAGCACCATTATTCTACCTTTTCAAAAACCAATCATATGGAGATATTTAATACTCATAAATAACAATTGTATTCAAAGTTAATTGGAAAGAATAATGTACAAACATGTCAGAATGACAATTCCATGCTCCCACTTCAATTTAACCCTTAGGTCCACTGTAACACCTTGTAGGCCTCCGGTGCGTTAGCATTAACAATATCAGTTTAGCGCTTATTTCGCAATTAATAACTCAGCAGAAACATAGAATCGCTTTTCTTGATTTATTATGTATGGAATAAAATAGATTAAAGCAAACATTCATACAAGGCATATAAATCACGCCCCTACTGATCCAGTTTATCATACATGACCATAGACAGATAAATACTATAACGCCTCCTTTTGCTCTCTCGTACTTGATTGATTTTAGATGAAATTTCGTTTCCGCTTTGTACTAGAATTATTTTAGTTATAAATTTCACAAAAAATTTCTTTCTTCTTGCTTTGATTTTACAATTTAGTCATAACATAAATGATTCTTCCTCACCACGGTTGATTTGTAATAAGAATACAATTCATTATACAATCCCAAATATAGTGTCCAAAATAATTTACAGACGACTTAATATAAATTACATGCCAACAGAAAATTACAAATCACAGCATACAATCCATCAAAACTTCTCATCACACTTTCTTCACATCATCTACAGCTTATGCTTTCCTGTACCTCTGCTCGCCCAAATAAATTGGGGTCATCACAGGTGTCAACCACAGACACAAAATAGGGTAAGTTTATGACAAACATAGTTTGAATAGAAGCATATATAAAAGAACATATACCTAGATAGTTATAATAGCATTTATAAAATAATATGCACGCATGATTCTCCCACAGATTAAATTACACCATCTACACAGCACATAGTTCACATCATAACATGTTCATCAAGTAATGCATGCTCATCTTCTTTATATGATGCATGACTGAGATCTCAGATTCTCATTAAACGGTACCATAGTCAAGATAGCCCCACTCTCTCTCTGTGGCACAGAACTTATCCATCCAGTCAGGGTAGCCCAGTGGCGAATAGGAATGTCACCTCCACCTATGTGATCATCATGGTGGTGTGGTCCTCACTGTCTCAACTACCCCCTAGTTCATAACTCCTTTGAACACATGGACTCAGTTCAGCTATCTGACAAACAACTTCACGGACTAGCCCCCGCCAGGCATATGCATATGAAAATGCATGAATGATTTATTTTTATCACATATTTTCTTATTAATCATTCCTCTTCTTCTTATATCTCAAACACCTCAAAGCTCAACATCTTTGAAAACTCATGGCATATGTTTTTTAAACAACACGTAAAGCTTCTTTTAACCATCACATAAAGCTTTACACAACAGCCATAGTTCAACTCCGTAACTCTTCAAAGATAAGTCATAGAATTCAACTATTTATTTAATCATACAATTCTTCATTTATCTTTATTATAAAGCTTCAACAAAACTCTTGGAATCCATAAATAATCACAACACACTTATCAACACAAGGATTTCAACACTCCACCCATTTTTGTTTCTTTAGAACATTTCATCAAACACATGGTGTGCTTTCATGGAAACACTCAACAACACATGAAATATTACATAACTTTTACTAAAGTATTCAACCATACAAATATAATTCAAATCCAACAACAAAGATTCCAACAATTATTTTCTTAAAGATAGCCATACTACTTAGAATTTTCGGTCATTTCTAACTTTCATTCATTAAATTAAGTTTAAGTTATTTATTCAATAATCATTTGTTAAACTAAAACCAAGTTACTTAATCAAACAACCATTCAAGTAACTATCTTGAGCTCTTTGAGACAATTCATCAAATACCTAGCATACAAAGCTTAGTTTCTTGTGAAAACAAGTAAGAATTCTCATATAAC
>PYAF01004170.1:465739-503052 GCA_007407185.1 Glycine tomentella | reverse complement strand
ATATCATCCAAGGTCATAATGGCTACTTTCTACTTGCTTTCTTTCCATTGGCTAATGAATTTTGTCCATACAAGTGTCCAATTTCCACATTCTTCTTCATTCTCACGTGGATTGCTAGGCTTCTAGGGAAAGTTTTACCAATTTTCTTCATTTACTAGGTTTTAGAGAATTTTCGTGCTTTTCTTCATCCTCAAAACCTGTTTTAGCAAAGTATTGATTTTGGATTCGTTAACCGTTGGATCTTCTTAAAATTTTAAAGGTATAATCCTATCTCACATGTCTAACTTTTGACCGTTGGGATCTTTGAAATAATTTCTAGAAATGTCCACGTGTTCTGCCAAAGGAGACAAAATAAAATTTGCTTCAAATATCTCTTAAGCATTAATGATTAACTTTCTACTTGGACCAATGGAAATGGCTAGGCTTCTTAATTCTCCATGTGTCCATTCTTGAATGTTTCTAAATCTTTTCTCCCTTGATATTGTATCATACGGCCAAGGCTTGATCTTAGAAAACCAAATCAACAAATTTTCCTTTTATTTCATGTAATAGCAAAATTCTAATTTCTTATTGGTCCCAATTTGCCTTGAATGATTAAAATTACTAAACCAACTCATTTAGAACACTTATTCCTCCCATAATTAAGAGAAAATTCTATAGATTATATCCATACTTTTCTTATAATTTTCTGATACCTGAGTTAGTTTATATTAAGCTCTTTTCAAACTATTTTCCAAAATTCCTAGAAATTTCTGTTTATGGTTCTCTGCCACCAACCATGTTGATAATTTGTTATCTAAAAGTATTTTATCCAATACTGAGATTCCCACAAATTTCTAAAGTCATCTGGTCATTTTTGACCTAAAGGGTATTTTGGTAATTTCATCACTCACCTTAGGGGTATAATCGTCATTTTCAAAAAATGTTCAGGATATCTTTGTAAGTATCACCCTAAGGGTATTCTGATCATTTTTCAAACATCCAAGAGTATTTATAAAATTTCCTCCTTAAAATATCTTACTAAAATATCTAGGGGCATTTTAGTTATTTTTTAAAATGTTCAGGGGTATTTTCGGCATTTGCCACCCCTGGAATATGATGGTAATTATCCAAATTGTTCAAGGGTAGTCATGTCTTTTCTCCAAAAATATCTTACTAAAATATCTAGGGATATGTTGGTCATTTCCAAAATTGTTCAGGGCAATTTTGTCATTTTTACCCTAGGGACATAAGCGTCATTTCTGAAATTGTTCAAGGTATTTCTGTAATTGTTCCTTCTAAGGATATTTTTTTTTTTTGAAATTTTTATAGGAAGGGTGATATGGTTATTAGTCTTTTCATTTTAATTTGAAAATTTGGGGTATTACAAATACACATCCACAATATATTCAGGAGGAAATTCATCTCATATCATAAATAGTTCTGTACATACATATACAACAGTGTCTTCACCACACTGTGGTGATACAAAAGAATATCTGCCCTCACCGAGGGTATACAGAACTATACATCATAGGTGTACACACACACACCATCCCTCATCTAGGGACAAAATACAATCAAAATAAAACTGAGCCCTCAGCTCTACCTGCTGCTTCTCAATCAAGCAGCCCAAGTCTCTACTGGGGCCTCCTGCCCTGAGACTGCTCTCCTCTGCCAGAAGAGTCACCTGAAATCATAAATCCCCACACGGGGTGAGATACACATCTCAGTAAGCTCAGGGTCCTTGGAGGAATCTCCTCCATCCTGGCCCACTTTCCACAACACATACATTAGGCAATCACAAGCAAATGGCCCACTGGCCCTCATAACAATATATTAAACATCCAAACTTGGCGGAGCTACCTCAACACCTAAATCAACAAATATGGCGGAGCTACCTCCACGCCTCTCTCAGTAACATGGCGGAGCTACCTCAACACCTATCTCAACAACATGGCGGAGATACCTCAACGCTTGGCGAATATCATCAACGCCTATCTAATGGCCAATAGATCTATCACAAGCATATCATATAACAATCACAGTGCATACATATATCATTATGGAAATGCAACTACCAATGCATGCATCATGAAATGACCACCACTCCCCCGGAGTGTGGTGTGGCACACAAGATGGGAAATTATCCCCAGGGACACAGAACTTACCTGGCAAGATATCACTCTGCAATCCTGTCCCTGCTCGGTGGCTCCCGCCACTGACACCCTCAGTGTCAAGCCCTATTCAAGGCATATATCCATATCAAAACCAATTCAATAGGCATTCAATCACACATATTCTTATCAGAAATCCCTTATCCTAGGGTTCAATCAATCTCAGCCCACACTAGGCTTCTCACAGACCACACAAGGTCCATCAAAGCTGAACTCAGAGCAATTGAGTCACCACAGACTCAATGTACAGCACATGCCTGAGTTATGGCTCACAATAGCCCATAATTCAATAAATCACTGGAACGGTCTAAACCTCAACCAAGGCACCGTTCAATTAGCCTTTCAGGCTCAACACAAACTCAATCAAGGCTCATGCATGTCCAGAGAACAACAAATGACTCATTACACAGCCACACATGCATATCACAGAGCCAAGATTCAAAGTTCACCTAATCAAAAACTGAAAGCTAATCCTTCATCACTGGACAGTTCTAAACAAGTTTCTCAATAGGACCCTGGGCTATTTCTAGCCCCAGCTCAGTATGGGTCACAATATCCATAAAACCCCAAATTCAAAATTAACCGAAGAAACTTGAGTTTCTTACCTCAGTGGCGACCAAGAAGGCTGAAGGACAGCTTTCCCAAGCTCTGGTGTCCTTTCCAAGCCGCGGTTCTCAGCCAAACTCAAGTCTCTGAGCTTTTCCTTGAGAGAAGGATTCTCACTCAAAAGGGGTTTTTCAAGGTACTTGATGAAGGATTAATGCTTTTAAGGTGATTCTCACAACCTTATAGGTCTTTGGGAGGTGTTTAGGCCAACAAATATGGTCCTAGGAAGCTTGGGCTTGCTCTAATGGAGGTCCAGGCGTTGGGAGGAAGAAGAAGAAGTTTTCTTCTTCAATTTTCGCGTTTTGCCCTTTAATATTGGGCCTGCCCGAGCTCTGGCGCGATCCGCGCCAGCTCCGGCGCTATCCGCGCCACCATGGCGGTGTATGTGGCGCCATCAGCGCCACTCCCACGCCCCCAGCGCCAACTTCCAGAACCTGTGGCGCCACCCGCGCCACACTGGCGCCATCAGTGCCAACCTCCGCTGGCCTATGGCACTGTCCGCACCACACCTGGCGCTGACCGCGTGGAAAACCAATGAAACTTGGTTTTCCAGACCACTTCCCGCGCCGTCCGCGCCACCTATGGTGCTACCCGCGCGGTTGCAAAACCTCTGGCGCCCCTCACGTGGATCTGGCGCCCTGGGCATCAAGTTCCAGTGGGTCTGGCACCATCAGCGCCAGCCCTGGCGCCATCCGCGCCACACCCTTAACAGGATTTTCTTCCAAAGATCCCTGGCGCTACCAGCGCGGAATTTGGCGCCAACCGCACCATAATAAGGGTTATCACATCCACCAAAGTTGAAATTAACTTTTATTCTTTTTCTATTTTTAATTGAAAAAGAAAACAAATAGAAGCTTACTACTAAGAGATGGGAACATAAAGACCCATTAGCTTTAAGAAAATGATTTTCGTTTCCATTTTCTATTTTATTTTAATAAAAATAATTTTCATTTTCATACTTTCAAATTTTAAAAAGCTTGTTTTGTTATTTTATTTACTATCTTAGCCAGGCCCATATGAGTGCAAATGGAGGAGGAGCAAATAGTGAGCGGGGTGACAGTGATTCTGCTATGTGAGATCAAAACCTGGTAGTGCAATAGTAGCAACCATGACGAGTAGAAGGTGCCTACAAGCATTAATGTAAATGACATTGTTTCTCTTCTGAAATGCATCCTCTCTTTGCTCATTCATCGTGCCTTCATTCCCCCATGACATCATTTGCACAATCTCATATTTAAAATTAAACAACAATAAAAGAAAAGTAAACAAATGTTATTAGAGGCTGATGTGATGATGTGGCATTCTGTTTACCACGTCATCACTTAACGGCCTCATACTAAGGACAGGTACCAAAGGCAACATTCTATAAGTTTAGGTAGCAAATAAAGTAAAAATTAATAGATAACAATTGCAAAAAGGGGTATATCACAGGTATGGAAAACATGTTTAAACACACACACACACAGGCTTAAATATCGTAAGTTCTATCTTGGTATCTAACGTTTTAGCATTTGTTCTTTGATAGGTGGAACGTTTATAAGTATTTTCATAATTAAATTAATTGAAGAGTTTTAAATAAATTAAAATAATGTCTTCCTCTTGAGATAGTTCATAGTTCCATGTGACGGTGATAGGTCGTTACATTTATGATATTAATGTTGGTAGTGTCTTTTGGCAATAAAACCTATAGGGAATAGGTATGTTTTATAGATTTGGTTGTTGGTTTTGTTTTAGGTACCTTACAAAGAGTTGAGTATCACGTTTTGGGGGTCCCTATTGTGTGTTGGATTCTAACTATGAGTTAGAAAATCCTTTGTTTGTGTTGTCTAGTCCACTAGAAGTGGCTATAACACGATTGTGAGACTCATCACTTCAAAATTGTGTTTAGGCATTGAAGGTGGGAGGTAACTTTTATTTATTGTTAGATGATGGACAATAGAGATAGAGTTGACAACAGTGGTCATCTGATAAAGTATCCTTGTCTTCTATACAGGTTGTCCAATCCTCTATAATTTGGTATAGCTTTTAGTCACGTAGAATGGAGCGTTCAGTCTAATAGTTCATTAACATAGGTTATGTTGTAACTGTAACTATTTTATATTTTTGGGTTGTAACCATTTTTAGTTAAAAGTTAGTTGTTGTCTCCTTTATAAGGAGTTTTGTATTATGTGTGCAATGAGCTTGAAAGTGCTTTGAACTCTTTAATTGTAAATTTTTTGCAATAAACTTAACTATTTTGCGTGATATCTCTCTTCTCCTTCTACCAGTTTTGCTTCTTTGCGTGGTATCTAGAGCTTTGGTTCAAGATCAGTTTTACATCTGTTTCATGGTAGATCAAGTCATCAGTGATCAACCATTCTGTTTGTGTTGTGTCTTTAAGATTCTATCAAGAAGATGGTCACACACAATCAAGATTGAGAAATTCACAGGGAAGAATAGCTTCAACCTTTAATGCATCAAGATGTGAGCCTTGTTGAAAAAATAGGGCATCTGGGCTCCTTTCTTCGGTCAATCACAAAGATTAATAAGTCGGTGCTTGAGTTAGAAGAGGAAAATATGAATTTGCTAATTCTCTTATATATGTTTGTATCTGTGGGTGTCATGGATTCAAAAGGTTTTTCTTGCTGGATTGAAGGTGGACTTATGCAAATCATAGGGAAACTGAAGTCTATGGTAATGTAAGAAACCATGAAAGGAAATTTGTACATCATTCAGGAGTCCACTATGATAGACTATCTCTATTGTTTCACAATCTAGAAGCCATGCGTCTAATGGCTCGTCTAATAATTCTCTATGGCATCTGCGTTTGGGCCACATGAGTGTAAAATGTTTGGATATTCTACGAAAGCGAGGCTTACTTGGAAATCAAAAGGTGGAACCTCTTCAATTTTGTGAGCATTGTGTCTGTAAGAAACAACATTAGATGAAGTTTCCAAAGGTTGTGCAGACAACAAAGTCTACGTTAGACTACATCCATTCTTACTGTTGGGGGCTACCGAGAGTTCCATCACTGCGAGGGTCAAGGTATTTCCTCTCCATCATCGATGATTACTGCAAATTCATAATGAAGCAGAAATTTGAATCTTTCAAAATTTTCAAGCATTGGACGATTCTTATGAAGAATCATACAAGAAAGACAGTAAAGTGTATTGTAAAGAATATGAATATCTCACACTTAACCAAGAGGGGGTGAATTGGTTAAACCTTGGTAAATTAAAAATTTCTTTAATCAAAATCAGAGTTCCTAGGATCTTTATCACTTTTCAAAACCAAGAAACCTTATTCAATCAAGTAGCCTAGCCCCAAGGAATTCAATGGATCAAAACTGTCTTTGTTGGTCAAGCAATTTAATCAAGAACACAATGAATATAATGAGTTAAAGGATAGATAAGCAAGACACAATCAAATTTATACTGGTTCACTTCAACACTAAAAGCTACATCTAGTTTTCTTCCAACCAACACTAGGTTAGAAGTCCACTATTATAATTTTCAGTTCTTACAATCAATTACAATGTCTCCCTTTATCAACCCTAGATAAAGTACAGAAATCTAAAACCCTATTAGATTCTAAGAGATAAGAACCTGAGAACACTACTAAGTTCTTCCACCTAGAGAACCCCTTCTCTAGTTTCAAGCAAAAACCCAATTACAATAGCCAAATTACAAAGAAAATCCAAAACGAAAATTACAATCAGATTAAGGAGAGAAACAACTGATGATCCAATGTATGCAATGCAAAATTATGTTACCAGATCAGGTTGAATGAATATAAATCAAATAGCACAACTTTCCTTAATCTTGAAATGGTTTTCAAGCTCTAAGAATGAGTCAAACACACATGATCAAAGCACAATGAAGCAAGACACAATTAAAACCCCTTAAAATCACTTTAGAATGCTCACTAGACTGTTTAAGCTCAATATATGCATATAGGTAATGTTCCACAAAGTTAGAAATCAAGCTGAGCATCAATCCTATTTGTAACAGCTTTTTGTAACTGCCTGTAATCGATTAAACGCGCCCAATAATCGATTATTTCGCACATGTAATCGATTAAATCAAAAATGTAATCGATTAAACTATTCATAAGCATTTCTGGGTTTTGCAAAACGGGTCAAATAATTGATTATTCTGTCCTGTAATTGATTAAGACAGGAGACTCAAAATATCAAAATGCACTATGTAATCGATTAAAGCAGGGAGATGGCTTTTTCAAAATAAGCATGTGTAATCGATTACGATACATTGGTAATCGATTATCCCAGCATGACTTTAAAATACATATAACTATGTAATCGATTACAATGAAGTGGTAATCGATTATATTCAATCACAAGGTAGTTTATATGAAAACAAAGGTCAAATAATCGATTATCCCGATAGGTAATCGATTACAATGTTCTTGAAAGCTTTTCCAAGTTAGACTAAGAACAAAATAATCGATTAAATGAAGTATGTAATCGATTAAACCAGTAGGAAATGTATTTTTCCGAAAACCTTTTCAAACATCTTTAAAACTTAACCATTTTATGAAAGCCTTGTTTAAATCTTATAAAAATCAATTAGTTTATTCATGAATGAATGTATGCAATGCACTTGGATCACTAGATTGTTTTTCTCTTACACATTTCACACAATCTTTAGCTTCAAGGCATCCATTTGCATGTTGAAAGCTCAAAACCAATACTTGATCAATTTCCTTTACAATCTTCATGTTGCTCCCCCTGTATCCAACATGTATTAGGATTAAAAATTGCTTGGAATTTTGTTCTACTAAGTTCAATAAATTATGTATAGATGAAGGCAAAGCAGACAACATATTGTTCACTATACTCCACTTCAAAATAGAGTATCTAAAAGAATGAACATGACCTCATTGGAAAGGACCAGATGTATGCTATCCAATTCAGGATTGAATATGAGTTTCTGAGCCGAGGCAGTCAACATAGCATGCTATCTCGTGAATCACCCATTGTCCACTGCTATAGACTTCAAGACCCTTATTAAACCATGTCTAACAAACCATCTGAATGCTTAATAATAAGTTGTTTGGATTTTCAGCATACTATCACGTAAATGAAGGTAAGCTAAAGCCTAGAGCCAAAAAGGGATTCTCTATAGGCTATTGTAATAAAGTCAAAGGATTTTCGAGTTTGGTCTCCATATAAAATAAATGTCATTATGAAGTCAAGACCCTTATCTATGTTGCATTCTAAATCTGATGAAGATTTGGCCAAGGCTGGGGATGTCACTAAGTAGGTGGAGTTTGAGAGCTCCACAATAAAAAAATATAAAAAACATTAGTGATCAAAAGCAGTTTGAAGCACTTGATGAGATTGATTAGGATCTTCAAATGTACCCTCAACATTAGAAAGCAACTCCAATTGAGGGGCTGACTAGACGAGTCAAAACCATCTGAAGCAGCCGAAAACCATAGCACCCAAAAAGTCACAAAGCCAAACCAAAGCTCCTAAAAGGTATGGTTTTGATATAGTGTCATATGTGCTACAAGTAACAAAATAAATTGATTGATTTGAACCAACCACTTATTAGGAAGCAATTTACTGTTCTAAAGCTAAGAAGTGGACAATGGCTATGAATGAAGAAATGGAATCCCTTCAAAAGAATTAGACTTGGGATTTAGTTGAGCTATCTGAAGGCAGACGAGTAGTGGGATGAAATTGGATCTTCAAGAAGAAATCTAGATCGTCCACTCAAGAAGTCATCTGTTATAAAGAACGTCTAATAGCTAAGGGCTACAATCATAAGGAAGAATTGGACTACAACAAGATATTCTCTTCAGCAGTTTGACACATCTCAATAGATATTTTACTAGCCGTAGTGGCAACTCTGGACATGTAAGGTAGAGCAACTCGATGTCAAAATTTCCTTTCTCCATGAAAGACTAGGGGAATACATTTTTATGCAATAACTTAAATTGAGGTGGAAGGAAAGGAAAATTCTATATGTAGATTGAATAGTTCTCTTTACGGGCTAAAGCAATCACCAAGACAGTGGCACACGAGATTCAATGAGTTATGTGTCTTTCATGGGTGCATTAGAAGCCCTTGTATGTTTATCATAGAAGGTGGAGGAGGATTCCCATATCTATCTATTATTCTATGTGGATGACATACTCATAGCATCTCAAAATTTTGTGGCAATTCAGAACTTGAAGTCTCTACTCAATTGTGAATTTATGTGTCAGAAGAAATACATTCAAAAAGTGCTCAAACCTTTTAGGATGGCATCCACAAAACCAGTATTTACTCCTTTAACAACATCCGTTCGTCTATCAGAACACAATACTACTTAGTTAGAATCAAAGAAGGAATACATGTCTCATGTGTAGGTATATGGGTAATCCTGGGAAGAAACATTGACAAGCTGTGAAATGTATATTGAAGTACCTTAAGAGTGCAACTCATATTTGACTCGTCTACAATGGAGACACGTCCTGTGATCTTGCTGGTTATTTAGATTCTGACTATGTTGTAGATTTGGATGCAAAGAGATCTATGACTGGGTACGTGATCACAATTGGAAGCTCTCTTGTCAGTTGGAAGGCAATATTTCAGTTCACACTGGCTTTATCAACTATAGAGGCAGAGTACATGCCTCTAGCATAAGCAATAAAGAAAGGAATTTGGTTGAAGGGTCTGATTAGCAATCTTAGGTTTCCACAGGAAAAGGCTATAATTTTCTACAATAGTCTGAGTGTAATTTGTTTAGCCATGGATCAAGTCTATCATGAAAGAACTAAGCACATTGACATCAGATACCACTTCATCTATTCTAAGAAGAGGGTCTAAGTCCAAAAAGTTGATAGAAGGGATAATCTAACTGATATGTTCACGAAGCCTATTCCAAGAAGCAAGTTTATGCATTGTCTGGATCTACTTAACGTAGATTGTTGGAAATGAATTGTGTTACCTGTAATTCAGAAATGTTAATTAACCTAGGTGGAGATTGTTTCTTGTTGGACGACGGGCGATAGAGATAGAGTGGGCGACAGTGTTTGTCTAATCCAATACTCTTGTATTCTATATAAGTCATCCAATCCTCTGTAATCTGGTGTAACATACAGTCACGTAGAAGGGAGCGTCTAATCTAGTGGTCCATTAACATACCTTTTGTTGTAACTGTAATTGTTTTTTGTTTTTCTATTGTAACCGTTTTCGGTTAGATAGTTAGTTGTTGTCTCTCTTATAAGGAGTTTTGTATTCTGGGTTCAGTGATCTTGAGAATGTTTTAAATTCTTTCATTGTAAATCTTGTTATTTGCAATGAACTTAACAATTTTGTGCGATATGTCTCTTTTCCTTTTATCATTTGTGTTTCTTTATCTGAATAAAATTTCTTGAATACTTTCTCAAATACTTTCTCCCCTGAGGAAGTCTGTTGTGTTCTTTATTAGAAATCATAGTAATTATGCAGGTTTTTCACTCTTTATTATTTGACCTCGATGATGATTTTGTAGTTTTTTATAATAAATTTCAGCTAATAATATAAAGAGTGTTAGAATGTGTGTTACTTATTATTACTATTAATATTTTGGAGCTAGTTTTGTTATCGCTTACAAATGATCTTTTTCCTGATGCTATTAGCTTGGTATTGACTTTTGTTTTGATTTTTTTTTCCAGCTATAAGTGTAGATTTTCACTTGTTGCTCCATACTCTATTCTTTGATGTAGACTAGCAGGTAAAATATAAGTTGGAAATTTTAACTATAAGAAAATCTTATTGGGTACAATCTTTATGAGGAGCACAACTAGAAGTGCAGGTAAACAATGTTGGCTCCTATGATTAATCCATATGACGCACACATGACTAAGGAGGAGACGAAAAGAACTTTGAAGAAGTGGCTGCCAAGGAGGAAAATGATGTATTCCTTGGCTCGTAGATTTCCAAAACTTCTCACTTTTTCTATCAGAAAAGCTTCTTTCCTAAAAAGCATGATGAGATTGATAAGCTGATATCTTTCTCACCAGGAAAGAAGGTGAGTGCGTCATAAGTCATAACTTGAACTATGTAACAAGTATAGTTACGTTTAAAATATGTTGCATTATTCATCAATATTAACTGGCTTATCCGTATTGCAATAGTATGATTGGAGTGGGTTTGTGTCTGCTTGAAACAAATAGAGTTAATTGTTGGCATTTAGTTCAAATTTAAAAATTCCAATTTGAAGGAATACAAGAAAAAACAAAGAAACCATGCACAAAGAAAAGCATGGGTGGAGAATTTAAAACCTAAAGCATAAAAAGTAGAAATATTAAACATAAATTTAAGTGGTTGTGAACCAAAAATAAAGTACCCGAAAGTTATAATTACAAAGAATTATCTTAGTATATATATGTGTATATATATATATATATAACCCAAAAGTTATAATTACAAAGAATTATCTTAGTGTATATATATATATATATATATATATATATATATATATATATATATATATATGCAGGGGCGGATCTAGAAAAAAAAATTAAGGGGGACACTACTAGCGGGGGCTCCCGAAATTTTTTTTAAAAGAAAATTAAAGGAACAAACCATTATAACAAGAGTGTAAAAAAATGGTACAATTCATAAGGAAAAAAATGACAAAATTAACGTGTGACTGGTGCTTAAAAATAACAAGAGTGTGGTTACTATATTCATAAAAATTACAAACAGACCCACATTCACTCCTCTCTTATTTTTTATTTTTTTATTATTCTTTTTTCATACTTTTCAATTTTTCTTTTACAAATGTCTAAGCTATTTTTTTATTTTACTTTATTTTATTATTATAAAAAAATTATTCAAAATTTTTTAAACATATTCTTGAGAATTTAAGGGGGGCACTGCCCCCAATCTATTACCTGCGTCCGCCCATGTATATATGAAGAAGCAGCACTACGATTGAAATGAAAATGTTGACATATACCATACCATATATAGTAATCAGAGTTCAGTTCCCTTTCCCCTTAAATGTAACTGAACTTGGAAGCTAATAACCTACTCTATAACCCTATGCCCCTATTCATACGAACCAGTTTAGTATTTTTTTACTCTTTCGTAACAGAAAATCTGTGAGCGTTAAAGGGTTGTTCTTTAAAGTCTGAACTGTTCTAAAACGAGGGTCACTCAGAAGTTAGTTAAGAAAGCCCATATTAACCAATAAAATGGGCTTCCATAAGCACGCGGCTTTCAAGGGACCAAAACCTAATCACGAGGGCTCCACCAAAGTTCAATTCAAGTCAAATTTGTTAACACACAAACGCCAAGTGTAGCGCGTGAAATACAAACCTAGAAAAATAAAAACAGGTAAAAAATTGAAGTTTGAATAAATATAAATATGCAAACTAGATTTTGATTAAAACTGGGGTTTGGAGTTATATTAACTGGGTGAGACATCGGTGCGTGTTAGCATTCGACACAAAAAGTTTGGAATAAAAATCTATTTATTATTTTATTTTTTAAAATTTAATTTAAGGATATTTCACTGCAGATAGCATCCAAAACTCGGAAATGTAACAAAAGTCAGATGCGGAACTCGTCCACTCGGGAATGAAGCCTTACCTTTCGCTACTAACCTGTTAAATGGAGTTGAGCTGGCCGTTGTTGCGCGCCTTCCTTCTCGTGTACTGGCGTTGGCTATGTCAAGGATCCTTCCTCAAAGCGACCTTTTGTATTTTATTATTTAATTTAATTTTCTCTTCTCTTTTCTATTTTTTTTAATGTTTCTCTCATATAAATATGATTTGTTTTATTTTTTAAGTTAAATGATAAAGTACAATAATACCCTTAAATTAAATTTTGAAAATCAAAAGAGTTCATAATTTTTTAATCTAAAATTTTTGGTGTTGAATTAACGATAACAAAGTATATCTAGATCCCATGGGTACTCAGAAAAATATCCACAAGCAAGACAATAATTACTCATAATATTAGGGCTACATACGAGGTGAGTATATACCCGTAATTTTATGTAAGTATGGGTGCGGGTACAAGTACTATAATATCAAATTTATCCCACTCCGCAGGCGCGCGCGTACACACACACACACACATATATTCTTTTTTATATATAATTTTCTATGGAAAAAACATTATATTTTTCAACTGGCACATTGTGGTATTCTTTCTTTCCTGAAGTCTCTCCAGGCTCCTACAACCAATATCACCCAAGTATTCTTTCAACAAGCCTCCCCAGGCTTCACCGTTAGTAGCACCTTCTACTAGACACACACAACAACCTGTTGTGTTCCCTAAGCCCTAAGAAGCCATAATCACCTAGTTGTTCTTCCTAGTCCCTTCTAGCAGCATCTCCACAAGACATACATAACAACCTGTTGTGTTCCATAAATTTCAAAGTTAGAAGTCACCTGACTACTCTTCTAAGCTCTCCTCAGTAGCACCTATTACTGGCTACGCGCAACAACTGTTATGTTCCCACTACAAGTAAAATGATCTATACCTATAGAGACTTTTGCCTACAGACATAAATTACTATAGGTAAAAGTCAAAAAATACTTATACCTACGAACATTTTTGCCTACAGACATATTTTATGGTAGGTAAAACTAAAAAATATTTTTACCTACAAATATTTAGTGTAAGTAAAATTTTGTATTAATATAATAAATATATAAAATTAAAAAATATTTCTATTTACAAATACTTAATGTAGGTAAAACTTAAAAAAACCCTATGCCTACAATTATTCGGTGTAGGTAAAATTCTAAAAGGTTTCTACCTACAGACACTTCGTTTAAGTGAAATTTTAAACAACTTATACCTACGACTGCATAATGTAGATAAAACTCATAAAGATTTTTACCTACAAATATTTGGCGTAGGTAAAACCTTTATAATTAAATTTATTATAAATTTAAATATATTTTGTACATTTAAAAATATTTATTTAGTATGAATTATAGTTATATAAAAAAAGTATTTATAGTTTATAAACATGTCAAAGTATTAGATAAAACATAATTTTTTAAAAATATTTATAAAAGTTAAAATAAAATCTATTTATCATGATTTGATAAAGTAAAATAATATGATTTTTATTGATGAAATAATATGATTATAAATAAATTTAATACTAACAATTAAATTAATTAACTTTTTTAAAATATAAATTAATCAATTATTTATTATAATCAGGAACGAGTCATGGTTCGTACTCGAGGAATACACTCACTTTTTTTTTGGTAACAGACACGCTCACTTATTTGAACTAGAATGTAAATTTTTTGCATGCAAAAGAAATGAATTTAGTTTAATAGGATGGAACGTGTAAAAAATAGAAAAATAATAACATCATAATTTATTTTAAAAAATAAAAAAAATTAAATGTATTAATGGTAAAAAGTGAAAAAAATATAAAAATTAGAAATTAAAAGCTAAAAATTATTTGAAATAACAATTTAACAAGAAGTTACTTAAAAATTATTTATTAAAAAGCCAAACAAACTAGTAAAAAAATTAAAATTTGTTAAAATGTCTTGTAAAAAATAATTAATATATATATATATCAACTAATAAATTCCTTTAAAAACTATAATCCTTAAAAGCCCTTGAAAATACTGCTCTTCCCCTGGTTCTCAAAGTCATGACAGAAGTGTTTTTGCCACACCCACGAATTAATGATACAGAATGTCCATCACCATAGAGCCTAATCCCATAATTAAAGAACTCAAAATCGTAACTCTGAACATCCACATGTATAATGCAACCTCCACTTCTCTAAAATACTGAAGTGATAGGACCACGAGGAACACGCTTGCTTATTTTAAAGTTTTAAAAAAAAGATAAATTTTTTCCCTTTAAAATATGTAATATTCAGTTTTTCTTCTGAATTTTTTTAATCTATTTTTAATTTTCTGAAAAAAATAGAACCACGATGGTTTCTTTCTACACTTCTTACTTAGTTCACACTCTCAGCTCTCCCCTCTCTTTCGTTTTCTTTCCAATTCTGCTTCCCACACTTCACTGCACATTTTCCATTTTCGTTCTCACTTAATTGGCACGTCAAACCCTTCTTCATTGCTGCAACTCCACGCGCCAGATCTGCAACCATTAAGCTATGCTCCAGCACCACTACGAATCGCTTATTCTCAACACCAACGGACAGGCACCGGCGAAGCTGCCACCGCGGGGGACGGCGAGGCACGAGAAAGTTTATGTCACGACACTCGCATATAAAGTATGAACTCAAAGATTCAACTGGTTTAGGTATCAATTTTTGGAGTTTCGATTCTGAATAATTGAATGGTCCATTGATTTGATTCAATTATGGTTGGAATTGAAAATATGATTTCAATTTTCACGTGTGTTACTTGACTGTGTAGTTCCTATTGGCTTGTACGGAATTCAACACTACTTTTCCATGTGAGGTTTGTTGGTTCTGATTCCGCTTGTGATTGTTCCTGTCATGGGAGACACTCATGTGTGTTGTTTTCGTGTGGCTTAGTTGTTGTTCTTCGTGTTGTTGTGATTGAAAATTTGGAACAAAGACACCTGATAATATATTTTTTTATCAAATTGAAGAAATTCAAGCATTTAATGAGGGAGCTCCAGGGGGCTATAATTATTGGCTCAGCTTTCCAAACTTTACTTTGGTATACTGGACTTATGTCGCTGTTAGTAAGGTATGGTATTGGGATTTTCTCTGCTTTATTATTTTTTGTTGTCAATTTTTGCTTATACAATTGTAGATTGATGGATTGATGCAAGTGTTATGTTAAAGGCTCAGGAATTCATGTTAAAGAATTGTAGAGGTAGCAGTGAAATGTTCATATTTGCTTGGCTTCTAAAAAATTCGACTCTCCCTCAACCTCACACAAGTTTTTATGATTGGCAGCCAGATGGCAATTTGGTTCTTTACTATGACAAAACTCCAAGACCTGAAGCATACTTTCGGAACGGAATCACAACTCTACTTTGATGAACCAGGACACATATACATAAAAATTGATTAGTGAAGTCCTAAGTCGTGGATCAGAAGAAGAGTTCTTGTACATGGCCAGAACTGATCCTGATGGGCTTTTCTGACTATATGAAGCACCATGTTTATTTGCTTCACTGTAACTGACATGTATCAGTGAAGTCCAAGAAGCATGCTCTTAATTTAGATTCTTAGAATTGCAATTATATATATTTATGATGTTTTATACATATCTAGATTCTTATCTTACATAATTTAAGAATAATTGTATGGTTGTATTGTATCTATGCTTCATATATAGATGAGAACACAATTGCTGATAGCTGCAATTTGGGGTGGTGGAATGTGGTGCAGCAGAATCCGCAAGATATTTGCCTTTCCTTAATGAAGCAAATTGGGAATGTTATCTCCAGTTATAACAGCTACTGCATTACCATCAATGGGAAGCCTGAGTGTGAGTGCTCGGATCATTATTCCCTTTTCAAACACGACAATCTCACAGGTTGTAGACCAGATTTGAAAAAGACAGGTGGGATCATAATAAGAATCTTGTAGATTTGAAAAAAATACTTATATATATTATCCACAGATTTTTCATTCATAAGTTCAGTTGTTACAACTCAATGGTATCAACAATTTTAGACAAAGGTATTAATTAATGATAGTAATTGTAATTGCTTTTAAGTACCCTCATTAATATTTTCAAGGCATTTAAGATGAATAGGAATATTGACTCTAATCTGCAGGCAAAAATTATGACAAGAGTACACCATAGATGACTCCACTCATTCTTCATACATGCATTTTATACGTTGATATATCGACTAATTTAATTTATTTCTTTTGTCTCTAGAAACATTTAAAGCTCCGAAAATCAAGACTTCTAGTAAGTAACCCACATTTTATTCTATGAAAGAATTTTAATTAGTTTACCAAAACAGCTTGAACATTTTATAGACTATGAATTTGGAAGATTATGTACTGAACTAGAGCAATTCTTTTGTAGGAAAGAGTTGAACTGTAGGAGTTTTCGCTAGGATCGTGCCCTCCTAGCTTGGCTCTGCAAGTGATGCGGTGGTCAACTATTAATGATCAGGTTTTAGTTTCCTTCGCTTTCAAATCCTTCAGATTTTTTATATATTTAATCTTCCAATAATTTTTATACTTTTCAAGTGATATTGGTAGGGAAAGAAACATATTCTAGTCCAAATCTGTATTTTTATTTTTCACTAGAGAGTTATTCAAAGCATGGACATCATGCTCACAGGTACATTTGAAAATTGGAATAGCTTGTTCTTTTTTTCCATATATTTGCTTTCTCAATAGAGTCACCTTATCTTGTTCTTGCAGCATCTATATATGACTACTGTAGCAGACAGTCAACTAAAGCTTAATACAAAGAAAGGTTTTTCCTCTGAGTTCCATGACAGAATTTTAAAAAGAAGGTTAGATTTCTCTGACCATTCCTTCAGTCAATATTATTTCTTAAAAGATTTTCAGTTTGGTTATCTGGTAAGTTCTGTGATGTGATGCTGGGTGTCACCAAATTATGGTGTTTGAGTTTCAGATTTAAATGTTTGAGTCTTTTGATCAGATGTGAACTAAAATTATTGTTTTTGTTTCTATTTCTAGTAGTTAGCAAATGATGATTGAATGCATTTAGAGTATCAATTTATACTTTATTATCTGAAGTAGCAAGCAAGAAGGGTTGGGAAACCATACCATTGACAATATGGGTCTGCCTGCCATAGTATCAATTTCATACATCAAAGCATTTTAAACCTAGGCAGTTCTTAATAATCCCCTATGTAACCTTATCCCTCTAAACATTCACCTTTTTAATAGGTCTGCTAACAGACTTCCCTAACAGACATGTAGAGAGATTAGATCGCTTTGCTGTTGCTGCTTCAATGCTTTATCTTGTTCTTTGTTGTTTAATTTTCCCTGTTTTTGTGATAATATAATTTCCTTATCTTTGTCATAAACTCATAATGAATTTCTTGTGTGTGTGTATGATTATAAGCATTTGTCAGTGAATATTTATCTCCTGTCACAGATAAATGAGATTCCAAAGCTAACATTTGGATGCACTGAGTTCATAGAATCTGCTGAGCAGATTTTGAGAAGAGGAAGATGAACCAAATAATGCTAACTAATCACAATACTTTGCTTGACTTGCTAGAAATTCCTCAACTCATGGACACGTAAGTTAAAAGATAGACTATTTAATTACACTCCTGGAATACCAGATATTAACTAATCATAAAAAACACCATTCACTGTTCCAATTTCTCAATAGTTATTCATGTGTTCCTCTCTTGGCTATTGACAATTCAATTCAAGCTCAAGATTCCTGGTGTATGACTTCAACAATTGATGTTTCTTTTGTTATTTTTGCAGGCTGGTCTTTCGGGTTCTAATGGTATTGTATGTGCTGCCTTGAACTGTTTGATGGATTTCTACAAAGTGAGGCATTTGGTGAAGGTGGAGAAAGAACTCGGAATTGTTGCATGTAATTTTATTCTCTGCAATGTTAGTTAGTGATATGCAATGCCTTCATCTTTCTTTTTATTCTCTGTTTAAGTGGATTACCAAATTTTTGTCATCGGGTGGATTAGTCATTATATGCTATAATAAAAAGTCTGTTGGATTGGAGGTAGTGATATTCTGAGATAACACTTCTAATAAGAGTGGGCTTTTCTATTCCAAATTATGGAATCTTTCGTTAAATCTTTTTTATATGTATATATTTTAACTGACAATTGGCCTTCATAGCAATTTTCTCTGCAAAAAAATTATAGGTGATAAATTAGTTGTAACAACAAACAAAGCTACTTCTAATCTTTGGGACTAGGGGTATATGCATTATTCTATTGAACTGATAAATTAGTTTTAACTCTTGTTTATTTTTGTGATTGTGTGACTTTCCTGTAAAATGGACCTTTATCCCCTTCATCCCTCAGAGAGAGGAGTTTAATTAGTTCATGTTTGTCAATTTTCAATGTGTGCTCCAATGTTTTAAAATTAGTAGAACTTTTTTTTAAGTAAGACAATTACTTTATTACATAGATTAATTCATTGAACTTGTAGAAAACTTAGACGATTAACTTAGATATAATTAATATTCATTTTATCTAGATAATTAAATAATTATTATTATTATTATTATTATTATTATTTGGAAATGTAAAGCATTCCAATAGATAATGGGTAGCACGATTTTTTTATTAGGTGACATTTACCTACGGTTAAAGCCTATAAGTACAAGTTAATAGTTTGTATCTACAATCTTTCAATGGTAGGTATAAGTTAATGACTTTTACCTACAGTTGGAGGTTGTAGGTATAAGTTACTGTTTTTACCTACAGTTATATGTTGTTGATATAAGTTAATGACTTTTACCTACGCATATCGTGAATTGTAGGCATTGTATATCCATAGGTAAAACCTATAGTTACAAACTATTAGCCGTCGGTATACGCCCCCTCAAAGTTGACGGAAAAAGTATCCGTAGGACAAAGTATATCATACATTTACCTACAGATTTTTGACTTGTAGTGACAATTTTTGTCCGTAGGTATAAGTCATTTTTCTTGTAGTGTCCCTTCACACCAAGGGAGTGGTGAACAAACACTTTAGAGTTAGGCCTAAAGACTTTCACCAAGATGTTTCGGGCTAAGTTCCTTCATAAAGGGGTTTTGTCAACTAACCCTCACTCATGACTTTGGCAATCTTCGTTGCACTTAGCTCCTTCACACTTGATCAATTATAGACTTGATCAAGGAGCTAGCCATTTGTGGCGATTTGAGGTTGAATTTCAAATGTTTCATGAATTGTGCATGTCCTTGCAGGTCACTGTTTAACTTGATTCAAAGGTGTCCTACACTTTCTCCTATCCAAGGCTTCAAAAGGTGTCTTGCCTATGCTATTGTTGTAGGTAAACTATACTAAAGACAAACAGTCATGCCAACTACCTCTTTGTTCTATCACACAAGGCCTTAGCAAATCTTCTAAAGATTGTAAGGTTCTCTTGGTTTGACCATCTGTCTAAGGATGATAAGTCGAACTAAGTCTTAACTTTGTTTAACTTGGTTCCTAAGGCTTCTTGCAAACTTACCCAGAATCTAGAGGTAAAATGAGGGTCTTTGTCTGAAACTATGCTATTGGGTATCCCACATAATCAAACAATCTCTTTGATCAACAACTAGCTAAGTTCTCCAACTTATAATGCATGTTGATAGGAATAAAATGAGCAGACTTAGTTAGTATATGCACAATTACCCATATCGCATCATGTCCAAGATTTGTTCTAGGTAACACAGACACAAAATCCATCGAGATATTGTCCCACTTCCACTCCAGAATGTTCAAAGATTGTAACTCTCCAAGTTATCATTTTTGTTCCACTTTTGCTTTCTCACTGGTCAAATATCTTGCCACATACCTTGTCACATCCCTCTTCATACGATAGCACAAAAAATTCTTCTTAAAATCATGATACATCTTAGTTTCACTAGGTTGAAACTCATATTGCTCTTTGCTTTTTCCAGAATCATCTCCCTCAGCTCACTTCCTTGCAGTACACAAACCTCTTGTTGAACTTTGAGTCCATTATTATATTTATTGAATTCCAGTTCCTTACCTTAACCTCTCGGTTCCATTCTATCTTGCAAAAACTAATCATCTTGATGAACTTCTCTAGCCCTTTCCAGGAAATCATTGGTGATCTTTAAGGTTCCCAAATACATGCTTTCGATCTCATTTCCACTACTAGGTTAAAATCTCTGAACTCCTAATCAACTTTAATCCCTTCACCATCATGGTAGACACATGCAATGACTTTTGGCTTAACACATCAGCCACTATAGTAGCCTTTCCAAGATGGTATGACAATGCCAAATCATGATCCTTTAGAAACTCTGTCCATCTTCTTTGTCTCATGTTCAACTCCTTCTAATCAAACAAATAATTCAGACTTTTGTGGTCACTTAACACTTTGAATCTAGATCCATAGTGATGGTGTCTCCAATTCTTCAAAGTGAACACTAAAACAACTAGCTCCAAATCATGAGAAGATTTTTTCACTTCATGCAATCTCAGTCGTCTTGAAGCATACACAATCACTTTCTTCTCTTATATTATCACACATCCTAGTCCTTGACCAGACACATCTCAATACACCTGAAACTTCTTATCTTGATCGGGTAAAATCAAAATCGGTGCTAAAGTCAATCTATTCTTCAATTCTTGCAAACTCTTCTTACAATCCTTATGCCACGCAAACTCCATATTCTAGTTAACAATGCCAAACAAGAAAATCCCTCAATGAATTTGTAGTATCCCACTAGTCCCAAGAAACTTCATATCTTCGTAATCGTTTATGGTCATTCCCAAAACATCACGATTTCTACCTTTGATTGATGCACATTTATCCCTTCCTTTGTCACCATGTGTCCCAAAAATAGATCTTGTTCTAACCAAAACTCACACTTTGAGAGCTTCATGTAAAATTGTATCTCCTTTATGATATGCAACACAATCCTTAGATTTTTCATGTGTTCCTCGTGATTCTTAGAATACATTATGATATCGTCGATGAACACCACTACAAAATTTTCAAAGTATTGATGAAAAATCCAATTCATATAATCCATTAAAACTGTAGGAGCATTAGTCAAAACAAAAGGCATCACTAAATACTTATAGTGTCGATAGCGTGTATGAAATGTCGTCTTTTGAATATTTTCCTTCTTCACTCGGATTTGATGATGTAAATCACAAGTAGATCTTTGAAAACACCAAAGGACCTCTCAATTGATCCATAAGGTCATTAATCCTAGACAAATGATACTTGTTCTCTGTTGTGTGAATTCATTGAGGTCATCAATCCTAATGCTTCCATCCTTCTTCACCAACATTGGCGCTCCCCATGGTGATACACTGGGTCTGAAAAACTGTTTCTCCAACAAATCTTATACTTGGTTTTTCACCTTGGCTAACTCTACTGGAGACATCCTATAGGGTGCTATAGAAACAGAACTACATCCAACAATCATTTCTATGGTGAATTCTACTTCTCTCTCAAGTGATAACTTAGTTACATCATCGGGAAAAACTTTAGGGAATTCACACAAGATAAGTAAGTTACTGATTTAAAGGGATTCCTTGATTTTCGTTGAAAACAAAACCATGTATGCTTGAAGGTTCTCCCTCCTATCAAGGTTTCCTTCATTTGGAAGTTATCAATCTCGAAGTCTCAAAAGAAAAAGAAGTTGGGTTTTCAAACACTAAGGTTTTATCCTTACAATTAAAAAGAACATGGTTGGACCATAACCAATCCATTTCTAACACCACATCAAGATTATAAAGAGGTAAACAAATAAGGTTCTCATTATTTCAAAAGGACGATTCAAACATGCCTGAGAAGTAATCACAAGTACATTGATAAGGGTTGAAAATTTGAGCTCATATGACAAAAAGGTCATAGTGTGTTGCACCTGAATAATACGTATATCTTAGAGTTTATCCTTATGATGCACTTACCTTGGATTAGGTCGCCAGATGCAGTAGCCGTGGTTTCACTCGTCACAAACACCTTTCTGGCTACTTTTGGCCCTCTACCGTTGGCTTACACAACACTTCTGACATTCCCAACATTTTATGGAGCAGACCAACAGTTTCTTTCTATATGTCTCGTCTTGCCACAATTGTGATAGATTATTACTTTGCTTGAGATAGAGGTTGACCACAACCCTTCACCATATGCATTCCTTCACATATAAAGCACTTGATCAAAGCATTGCTACAACTCCCAGCAAAATTCTTCTTTGGGGAAGAATTTCCTCCAGACGATTGACCCAGTTTGAAGTAGAGCTTCTTATTGCCTCCAAACTGCTTCTGATGGTGCCTTTATGGCCCACCAGACCTCCATTAGGCTTGCTTAGCTTTGGCATTGTTCTCTTAGATGTGACACTTTCTCACCAAGGTCGAAAAGTCAATGATTTGAAACAATCCCATAATAGTACAAATATTGGCCCTTGATCCATTGTTGAACTGCATTCCGATATCCTCTTCATCCTCACCTTTCTTGTAATGGGTAGTACTTCAGAATAACTTCGCAACATACTTTCCTACAATATGTTTCCTTGTTTCACGTCAAGAAATTCCTTATCCTTGTCTTTGCGCAAATCCTTAGGGAAGTCCTTCTCCAAGAATATTTCCTTGAATGGATCCCTAGCAATGACTCCTTCCTCTGCTACAGTCTAATGTACCATCTTCCACCAATCTTCAACTTCTCCACTTAACATATAAGTCACATAAGTCACCTTATGCTCGTTGTAACATCCATCGCTTTGAAGATCTTCTCAACTTCAGACAACCGAAGCTCAGCTCCTTCGGGACTAAAGGCTCCGTTAAACTTAGGCGAGTTATGCTTCGTGAATGCAAACAAACCACAATACCCCACGAGTCCATCCTCACAATATTTCATGAGGTTATCCAGAAAGATAGTCAATCGTTCTAGAATCAATTGAGGAACTAGTCCACAAAGCTCAAAGGGTGGAGCAACAACTAAAAAGTAGAAAAGCTTCTTTTTTCAAGACCAATGGGGCTGCAACTTCCAGCTGGAAGGACAAGCCTAAAAGGGAGGATTCTCATGTGAAAAATAAAGAAGAAAAGGTGGAGAGTTCAAGCAAAAAAATTATGGATCCAATCCAACAAGATCAAGAAATATCAAGTGTTTAAGTGGCTTGGTAAGGGTCACATTGGTTTCAAATGTCCCAACAAGAGAACTATGATTTTGCTTGAAGATGGAGGCATAAGGAGTGAGTCTTCAAGTGACTCAACTAGTTCTTCAAGTGAAGAAGAAGAAGACCTCACACTAGTGGAGGCCGAAGAGGGTGATCTCTTGATGGTAAGGAGAATGTTGAGCAATTTTTGCCTAAAAAAAAGGAAAGTCAAAGAGAAAATATTTTTCACACAAGGTGTTTAGTTGAAAAGAAAGTGTGCTCACTTATCATTGATGGAGTGAGTTGCACCAATGTGGCTAGCCAACCACAAAGCATCCAAGGCCATATAAGCTACAATGGCTTAGTTAAAGTGGAGAAGTGGTGGTAAATTCTCAAGTGCTCATTCCTTTTTCTATTAATGCTTATAATGATAATGTTCTTTGTGATATTGTACCTATGGAGGCTGGTCATATCCTTCTTGGGAGACCATGGCAATATGATAGAAAAGTGATACACAATGGCATGGAGAATACTTTTGAGTTTGAACACTTAGGCAAGAAAATTATTTTGAGGCCTTTGACTCCTAGACAACGGTGTGAAGATCAAATAAAGATGAAAGAAAAGAGAATTAAGGAGTTGAAAAACAATACTGCACCTAAAAAAGAGAAGAAAAGTGAGCTATCAAAGAGAAAAACTAGTGAGAAGAAAAAGAAAGAGAAAGAACATTACAGCAAAAAAAAATCATGAGATTAAAGAGAGTTTGTTTTTGAGTGGAAAAGATGTCAAGAGAGTGTTATTAGAAAGACTACATCTTCATTATATGGTTTCTAACTCTCTTTGTTTAATGTTGAAAAGGAAAAGAAACTATGTGTTCCTAAAAGCTCTTTGAGAGAACTTTTCATGAGGGAAGCTCATGAGAACAATTTCATGGGACACTTTGGTGTAGGTAAAACTTTGACTATTTTACATGAACCTTTCTATTGGCCAAAGATGAGGTATGATGTGCATAAGCTTGTATCTCAATGTATTACTTGTCATAAAGCTAAATCTAGATTAATGCCCCATGGTTTATATACACCTTTGCATATTCCTAACTTCCCTTAGGTTGATATTTCTATGGATTTTGTGCTTGATCTTCCAAGATCCAATAGGGAAAAAGATTCTATCTTTGTTGTTGTTGATAGGTTCTCAAAGATTGCACACTTCATTCCTTGTCAAAAGAGTGATGATGCTTGTGAAGTAGCTAATCTTTTCTTCAAAGAAGTGGTGAGACTACATGGTTTGCCAAGAAGCATTGTGAGTGATAGAGACACAAAGTTCCTTAGCCATTTTTGGAAAACATTGTGGGGGGAAGCTTGGTACTAAACTCTTGTTTTCATCAACTTGTCACCCACAAATGGATGGTCAAACCAAGGTGGTGAATAAGATGTTGAGTCAACTCCTTAGATGCTACATCAACGGTAATTTGAGAACATGGGAGGAGTGTCTATCTCACATTGAGTTTACTTACAATAGAGTAGTTCACAAGACTACTTCCTTATCTACTTTTGAAATTGTTTATGACTTTAATCCTTTAACTCCTCTTGATTTATTGCCTTTACCTAACACTTCTTCTATGATTAATCATGATGCTTTATCTAAAGCTTCTTATGTTAGGAAAATGCATGAACAAGTGAAGGCACATGTGGAGAAAAAGATGGAACAATATGCAAAGCAAGCCAACAAGCACAAGAAGCAAGTGATCTTTAATGAAGGATATTTGGTGTGACTTCATTTGAGGAAGGATAGATTTCCTCATTAAAGGAAATATTTCTCATTTGAGAGCATTTAGCTGCAAGTGTTTTGTGTTGAATAATGGTAAAGAATCATTAGGAAAATTTGATGCTAAAGCTGATGAAACCATTTTCCTTGGATATTCATTACATAGCAAAGCATATAGAGTTTTCAATAAAAGAACTTTATGCATGGAAGAATCAGTTCATGTTATTTGTGATGAATCTAACCCCTCTAAAGAGGAAAAGAAGTGTGATATTGATGCAAGTCCTTTAGAGATTCAACATAATGAATCAATGAATAAAGAAAAGGAAGAACTAATTGTTGAAACAAAACGATCAACACCAGTCCAAGAGCCAAAAGATTGGAGAACTACAAGAGGTCTCTCCCTTGACAATATATAATTAGTGAAGTTTCAAATGGAGTATCTACTATATCATCATTGAGAAATCTCTGTTGTAATATGACTTTTGTTTCACAAATAGAACCTAAGAATATTGATCAAGTCTTAATTGATGAACATTGGATGCATGTCATGCATGATGAATTGAATCAATTTAAGAGAAATGAAGTTTGAGAACTTGTCCCTAGACCTCCTTCTCTCAAGCCTATTGGCACTAAATAAGTTTTTAGAAACAAACTTGATGAAAGTGGAATCATAGTCATGAACAAAGCTAGATTGGTTGCAAAAGGTTACAACCAAGAGTAAGGCATTGACTATGAGGAAACCTATGCACCAGTTGCAAGATTGGAAGCCATTAGGTTATTACTTGCATATGCATGTTTAATGAATTTTAAACTTTTTCAAATGGATGTTAAAAGTGATTTCTTAAATGCATATATTGAGGAGGAAATCTATGTGGAGCAACCTCCTGGTTTTACTAATTTCAAAAATCCAAATCATGTTTTCAAACTTAAGAAAGCTCTTTATGGTTTAAAACAAGCTCCAAGGTCTTGGTATGAAAGATTAAGCAAATTTCTGCTTGAACAATCTTTAACAAGAGGACATGTTGATAAAACCTTGTTCATCAAAAGGCAAAGAAATTATATCTTGTTGGTTCAAGTATATGTTGATGATATAATTTTTGGTTCAAATAATCAATTATTGTGCAAAGAATTTTCTATCTCTATGCAGAATGAGTTTGAAATGCCAATGATGGAAGAATTAACATTCTTTCTTGGACTTCAAGTGAAGCAAATGAAGAATGGGACATTTCTAAATCAAACCAAGTATTGCCTTGAAGTGATCAAAAAGTTTGAAATGGAGAAAAGCAAAGATGCTGCAACTCCAATGACAACATCAACCTATCTTGATTCAGATGAAAAAGGAAAGAAGGTTGATGAGTCAAAATTTAGAGAAATGATTGGATCTTTACTGTATTTGACAGCTAGTAGACTAGATATTATGTTAAGTGGTGTTTGTGTGCAAGATATCAAGCAAAGCCCAAAGAATCGCACCTCACTGTAGTCAAAAGAATCCTTAAATATCTCAAATCAACACAAAAGTTGGTCTCTGGTATCCTAAAGGTGCATCACTTAATTTAGTTGGTTATTCTGATTCTGACTTTGCAGGGTGTAAGTTGGATAGAAAAAGCACCAATGGAACTTGTCATCTACTAGGAAGTTCACTGATCTCATGGCATTGCAAGAAACAATCTTGTGTTGCTTTATCAACAGCTGAAGCTGAGTACATCTCTGCTGGAAGTTGATGTGCTCAAAACCTTTGGCTAAAGAAACAATTGCAAGATTTTGGTGTAGAATTAAAAGAAATACCTCTGCTATGTGACAACACAAGTGTTATCAACATTTCCAAGAATCCAATAATGCACTCAAGGACCAAATACATTGAGATAAGACATCATTTTCTTAGAGATCATATCCAAAAAGGTAACATCAAAATTGACTTCATTGATACTCACAATCAATTGCCTGATATATTTACTAAACCTTTGGCTAGAGATAGATTCTATACACTTAGAAATATGCTAGGAATTCTAGATGAATCTAGTGTATGTTAGCATGCTGGTTGAGTGCTCATCTACATGAAAACATATCATTTGTTGGCCATTCATTTTGTATAAAATACTGTTCATACTGATAAATTCACTGTAATAATCAATTAAGCTACGGGATAATCGATTAAATGAACTTAAATAGCCTTTTGGAGTGAGTTTTGTACTGATGTAATCGATTACAAAATAGAAATAATCGATTATTCTACCTTCAAAATTGTTTCAAAATCCAAATTTCTCTGGAATAATCGATTAAGCGTCAAGTTAATCGATTACACAAGCTTAAAATCCATTTTATATATCAAAATTCACTGTTATTGTAATCGATTACACTTCATCTTCCTCAACTGAATCTCATTGTAATAATCAATTACCACTTATTGTAATCGATTACACTGCATCGTCCTCAACTAAATCTCATTGAAATAATCGATTACTTGTTGAAATAATCGATTACAGATTCTGCAGAAACTGATTTTGCTTACGAATTAATCAATTACATAAGGCCCTGCTCAATCATCTTACAATCCTTTTGAATCACTTATGATTCAAAAGATGGATGCTTTATTGTCTCTACACCATGAGCACAGGGCTGAAACTAATTCATCTATGGAAGAGATGAAATCTAGGCTAGAAAACATAGAAGGTAGACGTGTCCTTGATGATTTTGATATACTAGCTTAGGTTTCTTATGTTTTTTTTCTTGTTCTTTGTTGCTGCTTTACTTTGGTTTCTTTTTCTCTGATTAATGTACTGTTTCTCTTTAATGAAATTTCAATTTCTACTTCTCATTGTTTGCTTTGCTACCTTTTGTCTTTGATAAGCCAAATAGGGGGAGAAAAATTAATTGATAACTAAAGAGAAAAATTAATTGATAACTAAAGAGAAAACTCTATTTTGCTCTGTTTTATGTTTTGTTTTTACAAATTAATAACTAATGAAGTTATCTAAGTCAGGGGGAGTAAGCTTAATGAAAGTAAATGATCAAAGTTTATGTAAGCATACCTCTTAACACTTGTTCTTGGCAAAGAGATTGATTTGATTTCAGGATAACAAGTTCAAGACTTCTATCTTACTAGACGTAGCTTCTCTTGAGAAGTGAACCGGTATATATTCTTGTGTTGATTTTCTATTCCTTAATCTCTACTAGTTATCTTGTTTATTTGTTCTTGGTTTTATTATCATTACTCAACAACTCCTGTTTTGAGCAATTGATTTCTTGAGCTGAGTGATTTGATTGATTAGAAACATTCTTGGTTTATAAGTGATTAAGACCCTTTAACTCTGATTTTATAAATAAATTTTTAAAAGGTCAAGTAATAACCAAATTATCCCCCTCTTGGTTATTGTGGGTATTCCTAATGTTTTCAGTTATGTGGCCCTGCATTTTTTAGGCCGAAAGGCATGATCCTGTAATAGTAATTGGCATCTTCAGTAATGAATGTGGTTTTCTCCTCATCTGGGACGTGCATCTTGATTTGATTGTACCGGGAATATGCGTCCAAGAAATGCAAAATCTGGAACCTTGACGTACCATCGACTAGCATGAGGAAGTAGATCAACCCTTAGATTGGAAATCTCTCCACCTAGAGAGGTACAATGGCAACACCGACCCTGATCAACATCTGGATGCCTTCCCCATTCAGGCCACTAGGTTATTTGTTACGTCTTCTTATTCAAATATTGTAACAACCTTATCTCTTAAGAGGTATTTGATTATCTATAAGCCTCAGATTATCTATAAGCTCTTATCTACAAGTCATTACTTATCTATAAGTAACAAATTATATACAAGGTACGACTTATCTACAATTTGAATTATATACAGCCTGCAATTATCTGTTAACCTTCCGGTCTGCCTTGAAAGTTATTATCTCTCCCGTCATGGTAGGGAATTTCATCTTCAGGTGAGGTGTGGAGACGATGGCTCCAAGCTCGTTTAACGTATTCCTGCCAATTAAAGTAAGATATGAGGTGTCAGCGTTGACAATTAAATACTTGATAGTGAAACTCCTTTATCAAAAGTGGTCATGAGGTCCACGTAACCCTTGGTTTCTACCTGTTCTCCTATGAAGCCTAGAAGGGTTCCAGGGTGAGGGTGAATCGTGTCTGATGAAACCTCTAGCTTCTGGAAGGTCTTCCAATATATGATGTTTGTGGAACTACCCTGATCAATGAGTACTCTCGATACTTTAAAATTGGTGATTATAAGGGAGATCACCATTGGATCTTCCTAGTTGACAGGGTCGATTCCCTTGAAATCTTCGTTTGTGAATGTGATATGAGGGAGGTTCTGTGGAGGGGGAGCATCGCGTAGTTGATGTCGATGTCCCTTATAGCATTAAGATGTCTCTTTCGAGACTAGCTGGATGGTCCTCCATGAGAGAATCCGCCCGCGATGGCGTTTATCACACCTGGAATTTGTTGGGCAGGTTCATTCTCCTATTGTTGAGGAGACTGACATTCATGTCTGGGCTGGTGTTGCCTCTATCACCCCTATCTTCTGTTTTGACACTTCTCTTGTCAGCTTCTTGCTTTCTGTATTGGTCTTCAGGATGTCCCTAGGTCTGGTTCTGTCCGGGTGATTATCAGGTCTCTTTACAAATCGAGATAAGTACCCTTCCTGTATAAGTTCTTCAATCTTGTCCTTCAAGGCCCAACATTCTTTAGTGTTATGACCATTACTGCGATGAAATCTGCAGTATTTTTTCGGATCCTCCCCTGGCTTGAGAGACAATGAGGGTGATGGAAATTTCACTTGTACCTCCGTATTGAAGGCTTCCTCTATGATGGTAGCCTGGTTGACCATCAGGGGAGTGTAACACTCATATCTTGGTCCTTTCATGAGGCTATGTTGGTTGGCCTTGATTGCTCCTTCTCGCTTTTGTCCGACTTGTCTAACTTCATTTCAACACTTGGACATTTCCTCCATCTGGATATAACCTTTGACTCATTAGCGTATTTCGTCCATGCTAGAAGGTGGTTTCTTGCACAGACTGTCCACAAAGTTGTCTGGACGTAAGGCTAGCATCATAGAAAGTAATGCTACCTTGGGGTTGAGATTTCGGATTTTGACAGCTATTCGTCCGAATCATTCCATAAATCTCTAAAGCGGTTCATCATCTGCTTGTTTCAGATTGGATAGTGCACCAGAAGTTAGCCTATGAGTCCGGCTAGTCGCATATTATGCACTAAATCTCTCGACCAGAGTGTCAAATGTAACATCCTCAAAATTATATTATGAGTTATATTTATGATTTATTATGGAAGTAGGATGAGAGTTGGATACAAGAATAGGATAAATTTTATTAGAACATAAGTTGCCCAAAACTTCCATTTCTGCCACCCGAATTGAGAAATTTATTTCGCTCTTAATTCTTATCCAAATTTAGTGTATAATATATTGAATTAAAGATCTAGATGTCTACTACAACATATAAAAATTTCAGATAAATCTAGTTTGTGTACTGCTTTCAGTAATTAAAACCTTAAGGGATGTAAGTATGGAATTTCTTAGCTTGCTGGCAGTTTTGAAGTCTAGATTAAAAATGTTATAGCCAAAGTTTTATAACTCCAAATAATGCATGTGATACCTTGTTAGAAATCTTAGGAAGTGTAGTTTAACATACTAGAAGATGATAATTTTTGGACTAGTAGATTGGTACAGAATAAGCGATGAGAGAACCTCATATGGTTAAGTGTTTCTAGCCTTTTGGACCTTTTGGATTGGGCACAACTTGTAACCCTTGAAATTTTGGCCCAAGGAATCAAATATTCAGCTCAAATTGGGACTATTCAGAAGTGGATTCACATGCAAAAGCCATAGAATAGGCATAGCTAAGTGAACTAATAGGAAGAAAATTTTGGTAAACCAAAGTCAATGGTAAGTCAATGAAGATAAGCTTTTTGAATCAACCTTTCTAGGTGGCCCTTCAAGGTGGAAAGCAAGCATTAAACCAATCAAATTTTTCCTCTTGAATAAGCCTTTCAATGTGCATAGGCAAGTTGCCCCCAAGTCAAGGATTAAATGGAATCTTGACCAAGAAAAATCAAGTCAAGATAAGGCTTAAGTCATAATATCTTCTAAGGTAATGATTACCTAGTTAATTTCTAACCAAACTAAATCCTAATTCAGTTACAACCCAACTAAATCACTTAAAACACAACTGAATAAATGATTATAAATAGCTAGGGCTGTGGAAAAAATTCACGTAGGAGCTAGCATCCCAAAGCCAAGGCCAATTCCAATTTTCCTTGTTCTTGCTTTCATTGTCTTGCCTTCTATTTGCTGCCTACAAACCTTGACCTCTTATACCACCTCATCCACCAATCAATTTCTTCTTTCAAGACTTCATTTCTTAGAAGATATCAAAGAGAAGCAGCCACTTAATCAATTTCAAATCCAAATCCATTTAAGGTAGGCTGAGCTTCAACCTCTAGCTAAGACTTTATTTGGACTAACCTATATGTTTAAATGGGCAGATTTATGGTCGATTATTTAGGCTGGAATTTCATGTTATTGAAGGTTATTTTATGATGTGAAAATGTTGATATAAACCATAGGATAGGTGATGATTTATAGGCTGAAATATTAGTGATGTTTAGAATGATATTTGGTGATCTTGGAAGTGGTTTTGATGATATTTGGGTTGTTTGTTCATATTTTCATTATGGTACTATTTTGAATTAATTTTTAGAAGAAGAGGTTGAATGGTATGTAGTTAGATGGTTCAAATGCTTGAGTGATTAAATTTGAGGATGAAGTAGTAAGCTGGTAAGTGAAAGGAGATTAAGATGCATGCTAGGTTTTAATCTTTTCATGTGAAGGTTTAAAGGAATTAGAAATTATTTGAGAGATATATTGTGGTTTATTAGTTAGATTACTAACATGATTTTTCTGTAGCTTGAGGATATTCAATGGTCATGTCTATGTTGGTAATGATCTTACTTAAATAAGGTATGGTAGTTTAACCATACTTGTGGTACGTATGATGTTATGATAACAACATTTTTCCATAAGGTGGTATGTATTTTGCTTATGGATTTTATTATGGATGGATGTTGATGTGATGATAGGTTGATTCATGTTTCCAAGTCCAGTATGAGATTTTGTGAAACAGAATCTAATACTACATACAGTACGATATGTAGTGACCAGGTGCAAATATATGGCATAAATCATGCATGTTTGCGTAAGACGATCGCAGCGTCTACATCCAATACGAGGTATAGCTACATACAGTACGATATGTAGAGGCCATGTGCACCCTGGGAAAATTCATTTCATGCATTCATATAGTTTGCATAATTATTTTATCGATTTATTTGAATATATTGATGATTCACTAACGTACTAACATGTTTGGTGGTTTAGTTTTGCCTACTGAGAAATTTTTATTTCTCACTAGATTTGTTTCATTTTTTTTAGATGGCAACAGTGATCAATTTCTTTGATGCCTTGGATTGGTGATGGTGTAGAAATGAAGATATGAAGTAGGCCGGTGTATGGAAAATCCTGTACTTATTTAATAATGACCTTTGTAACAAGGACTGTGGCTACTTATAATATATATATATATATATATGTGTGTGTGTGTGTGTGTGTGTATATATCAGTTTAACAACTTCGATAATCTATACGTTTTAGAATTTATACTAGGACTCGTTCAGTAAAAATAAAATAGCAATAAAAGTTATCTAACGATTCTTAAAAATTTAACCCTAATAAAAATACAATATCTAGAATAATTTTAGGTCGTTACATCAAAATTGTCGATTGACCTCGGAGGGAGTCCACCATACCAGGTCAAAGTCGCTCCCTTTAGGGAGGTGGGAAACACCCGACACAATACAGCGTCATTATTAGTATACAGGTTGGCCTGAGTGAGGAAGGCATCCAGATGCTCATCAGGGTCAGTGTTGCCATTGTTCCTTTCTAGGTGGAGAGATTTCCAACCTGTGGGTAGATCTACTTCCATAAAGCGATCGAAAAAGGGATGCCGTCGTGTTGCTCGCCCTTCTGGACGGTATATTTATGTTGAGCTGGGACTGCCCTGAGGGTTTACTGTCTGTCGGGGGTGTGACTCCTCTTAAGTGTGTTGTTCCCCTGGAGAGGTGAGTGCTCATCACCTTGGGGACGTCTCATTCTAGCCTCCAGCTGATCATGGTCAGCCTTCAGCCTTCGGAGTTCTTCTTTGTGTCCTTGTTCCATCTATGCAATGTGGTTTTGGAGTTGTTGGATTGTGTTTGTGTTGGTCATGGTTGTTTGAGGAGGGTTGGAAGTTTTGATAGGAGTATCACGTGTGAGACTAGACCGTGTATTGACCATAGATGGATTGGTGAAGGAATTATGTGTTTAGGTAGGTCGATGGAAATGTGTGGCCGAAGGGTAAGTTTTACTGTGGCCCCATGGTGGGTACCAAATGTTCTTACCAAAATCTGGAAGTGTCATGGACAAGGGTGGACGGGGTCTAGGTGGATTCCAGACTCTGCACGGTGAACGATGAGTCAACCTTAATAAGAAAGGGGACCTGCAAAACAAAAGAAATGACTCTGACGCTAAAGTAAGTACATCAATTATTGAGAGAAAAATGTGACTGAGAGTGTCAGCCAAGATGAGAAAGTGTATACTCAAGTGTGAGTGAGATATAAGGTGTGTTGTGCATCATGAATGTGTATTGTGTCAGAGAGGTTAGATGAAACCTGTATTTATAGGATGAGTATGGGCCTTAGGCCTTTGTAGATAATTAACCTGTAGATAAGGTTAACAGATAATTGCAGGCTGTATATAATTCAAATTGTAGATAGGTCGTACCTTGTAGTTAATATGTTCCTGATAGATAAGTAACGACTTGTAGATAAGAGCTTATAGATACTTTGAGACTTATAGATAATTAAATATATGTTAAGAGTTAAAGTTGTTACAATATTTGAATAAGAACACGTAATAGATAACTCGGTGGCCTGAATGGTCGGGCTGCTGAAGGTAGACGTCCGTGCTCCTGTTGCAGGGCTGACATGGAAGATGGACACTGTAACACCCCAGATTATAAGTTGCTAAGTTGGACGTTTATGTGTGCGTTATGGTGATTAATTGTATGTTTTATTGTATATTTTATTTGATAATTGTTGTTTTGAGTGCCCTTGCCTTAGTATGCGTGTTAGTGGTTGATAGTTGTCCTTGATTGGCTTGCGGTTGCTGTGTTTGCACGAAAGGCAAACTTGTCCTATCAGCTGAGCACTTAAGAGCAAAAGTGTGCAATGGAAACCTATTTGTCTCCCTCTTCTTTATGGTTTCCTCTTGCCTTTCTCCGTTCTCTCTCTAAAAACTCAAACCCAGAACCGTTTTCTCCTTCAACCTTTCTGTACCACCTTGAACTCGCTGTCACTGCCACGAAACTCGACGTCAAGGAAGAAGCCGTGGTCGGAACAGAAGCTTAGGACAACAGGTCATGAAGCTCGTGAACGAACTCCTAGTTAGGTAAGGGAGTTTATTATGTTCGATTAACAACCTTAGGTAACATGGTTGAGTACTACGTGGCGATGATTGCATGTCTTTATGTGAGTGTTATTTTCCAGAAAACATGCCTTTGAGTGGATGTAATGGGTTACGCTTTATGTTTGTTGGTTAGTTTTTGTGTTGATGATAATGATGTTCTAGTGTGGTGTTCTTGAAAGGGGAGTTGATGTTGTAAGAACTCCTTGTGCATGTGTGAAGTTGCCATTTTGATGTTGAAAGGCTCCCAAGACACTTTGCAGAAGTGTTCGTGAAGGTGCTGAGTACCAAGAAGGGTAAGCCGAGATGTATACATGTGTTACACCCATTTTTTTATGTCGACTATCGGGAAGGGTAGGTTGAAGTTAAGCGGGTTACGTAGCATGCAGGTGTGCATGCAGAACGTGAGATGCCGGGACCTGGAGGTGAACCTCACAAGGACCATGGTCAGTGCATTGATGAGCTCGTGTTGGGGCGGCCCTTGTTTGGGGCAGTGTGTATGTAACATGGGAGGGTATGGAGATCCTAGCCAGGGCAAGAAGTTCCTGTGCCGGGCCATACGTTGATGGCACCCATGAGAGACATACTTCATTTTGCATGGCAGAAATAGGATGATTGACTGTAATAGTACGAGAAGTACTGGGGGGCCACATCTCTAGGGAGATCCTTATGACACCCGTTTGGCGGATCACCACCGGGGGGGGGGGGGGGGGTGAGTCCCGGGCACGACAGAGTGACCCTGATGTCAACTACAGCTATCATTTGGACCATGGATTTGGACTATTTCCAGGATACTACCACATTGCTTGATTGAAAGTTAAGACAGGAACATGCATTATGCTAGGCAGTTTCATTTAAGTCGATTTGTGGAATGTTCTTGAATGCCTGTTCATGATTGGTTGCGTGTTGAAATATCCGAGCTTTGTGGTGACATTGTAACGCTTGACTGTATTTCTTAACTAATGTTATCTTTTGCTTGTTGTTTTACATAATGAACTCACCCTTGCTTTGTTGTACCGGGTGGTTTGGTACTAGTGATGATCATGTAACGCCCGACCACTTGCAGGATCAACGACTGTCCCTACATACCAATACAAGACTTTTCAGTGTGCTTTGTCTTCACTCACACACTTCCCAGGAGGTCACCCATCCCAAGATTGCTCCAAGTCAAGCACGCTTAACTGTGGAGTTCTTATGTTATGGGCTACCGAAAAGTAGATGCACCTTGTTGGTATAGATAGTACCTATTAAATCCTTTAAGTTATCCTCAACTGTACCGTCTCATACCTGCACAGCCTCTGGATCGCTCTCGTTCGGGTGTGTATTCGATTCATTCATGTATCCCTCCCGCTGGAAGCCTGCCAGGAGCCACTCCTTGTCCGTGCCTCACTGCACCGGCGATCACTCCCCGCCCTCATCAGCGCCCGGGATGTTACAGATCACGAACTGTGTTCGTGTGAGCAGAGTAGATGGACAGCAGTAGGTGACCGGGAAGATGACCGCTTCTGGGTTGGGGCCGCCGAGTAATCGGGATGTCGATGGACTAGATCCCGGACTGGAGTTGTATTTTGCTAGATGTACCCCTTGGTTGTGATAGTTGTACAGTTGAGGATAACTTAAAGGAAATAATAGGTACTGTTGCTTCAAGAGGAGCTATGCATAAATGGACAAGGATCAAGCTTTGGTGTTTTGTGCTTTCAGCATGCCTCATTGGAAAAATGTCAAAGAAGCTATGAAGAGAAATTTGATTTATGTAAAAAGGGAAGTTGTGTAATCTGATAATCCAAAAGCATATCATGCATAATCATTCATCTAGGATTGTTAGATTGAAGGTCTAAGTAAAAGCAGTTAACAAGAAAGGCATTTAAAAATTAAAGTTTTTGGAAAAATGATGTTTTCCTAAAATAATTGATTACAGTATTAATGGCATCGATTATTTTGTTCTTCATGCCTTCTGGAAAACAAATCAAGAACATTGTAATCGATTACATATCGGATTAATCGATTACATAGGCTAAAATGAAAATCTTACTGACTGTCTTAATCGATTATATAAGATCGTAATCGATCACATCTATGCCTATGGATTACATGTTTTGCTGATTTAATCGATTACATATCATTTTAATCGATTACATAGTACATATGAAAATATGGGATTGTCTGTCTTAATCGATTACTAAATTTCGTAATAGATTACTCAATGCATTTTGAAAAACATGATTGTCTGTCTTAATCGATTACTTCATAGAATAATCGATTACATTGTTCATAGCTAAAACCCAGAACATTTCAGGAGCGTTTTAATTGATTACCATCTTGATTTAAGTGATTACATATGTGAAATAATCGATTACAGGAGCGTGTTTAATCGATTATTTTTAGTTGGAAAGCTGTTATAAATAGAACCTCTTGCTCTGTTTTTTACAATTTTGAGAATTTCGAAATCTGAGCAATCACAAACACTCCTAAGCTTTCTTTAGTGACTTTCTGGGTTTCTAAAAGTGTTTTGGCTTCACAAATTCGTATGGGTTTATGTTCTTAAAGAAGTGAAGCATCATTAATGTTCAAAGCATAAGGAAAGGCATGCATTGAGTCTG
>PYAF01004170.1:441195-463550 GCA_007407185.1 Glycine tomentella | reverse complement strand
GAAGGCAGACCGATTTTTAGAGAGAAGGCGGAATGGATCAAATGCCATTTGCAGGGGCAATATATAGGGATTTGGGGGGCCAAACACGCCCTGCCAGGGCGTGTTTAAACACGCCTAGCTAGGGCGTGTTTAAACACGCCCAGGCAGGGCGTGTTTGGCAGCCCCAAATCCCTAATTATTGCCCAGACAGCCCCCTTTTACTAATTAATTAATTAAATAATATTATTTTTAAATTTTTGCCTTTATGAAAAATATAGGTTTAATTGCATATGTTACTACTCAATTATCATCATTTTGTAAGTTTTACCATTCAAGAATTGTTTTCACACATTTTACTATCATGTTTCAATTTTTGAAATTTTACTACCCAATATTTTATTTTTAATTTACACATTTTACCATCATATGTGTTTTGACTTTTGTATATTTTATCTTTATGTTGATAACAAAACGATGTTGTTACAAAACAATTGGTAATAAAACATTGTCATTTATTTTAAAAATTTTAAGGACATGTTAGCATTGGTAAAATATACAAAAATTGAAAACTACAATGATAAAGTGTACACAAAAAATTGGGTGGTAAAATTTTCAAAATAATGGTAGTTGAGTGGTGAACTATATAAGTTTTTTAGTCCATATAACTTATAAATGCGATTTTCTAAATTTTAAACTGTTTTTATTAGATTTAACACATATTTTACCATTTATATAATATATTCTCTAAAAAAATACTAAATTTTAAAACTAATTCAATCAGAATAACTTTATATTGGATTTGATAGAATCAATTTTAAAATTATACCAAACCGATTAAATAATATAACTTTAAAATTATACTAAAATCGAAGTGATTAGATTAAATAATTATTCTCTTTCAAACTAACTCGACCTAATTATCCGCTAACAGAAAACACAAATAATTATACTGTTTAACAAATAAAATTATTTTTTTAAAAGTTAACAAATAGAAAACACAAATGGAGTATTAATGTTTAATTTATGACACACAAGTTATAGGTAAAACTTTTTTCATTATGTGAATTTGGGGGTATCGTTACAAAACGTCTTAGTGAAACTATTGTAATCTGTCTTCTTTGGAATGCAAGACCCTAAAGCAAAAAATAATAATTATAATTAAAAAAAATTAAGACAATATTAAATTATATACATACAACTAATTATTTTTTTTAAGTACAGTACTACATTTTAGCGAGACATGCTAGCATCCTAATATATGCTTAAATAATTCATCTTTATTATTATTATTTTGATAAAGAAAATCCGCATTTAAGTTTTCTATTTGTTTTGAAACTTACATTTAGAGCTAATTAAAATATATACCTTTTAGAAAATTATTTTAATTTATATCTAAAATGTTATCACTTACATAGAGAGGCAAAAGGGGTAGGAATAACCAGTTATAGCACCACTTATGTCTTCCACAATTTAGCAATGGGAAATGTTATCACGCACTTAATTACATGCATTGTGTTTGTGCTCATGTTCCAGAAGACATAGCCCCCTCTACTTTTTATCCCAAATCTTACCCTTATTACTCTTCCCCACCATGATCATGAGTTTTATGACAAGGGTCATGCAAATTGGCATTGGATGCGATCATCGTCTCCCAATTTAGTAAAATATATCGTATTTGTTTTATATTTATATTCGACGTCACATAGTTGGGAGAGTAAATTGTTGTGGATGTCTAATCAAGCATTAATCTTTATTCATTCCATGATTACTTATTCATTCCTACTTTATCTAAGAACAATTAATATTTTTGTTGGATAATTTTATTAATACGACGACTGGTAGGCTAAATACCACTTCATAAAATGGTGAGCAGTGATGTCTTTAAGTATGTCATATTCTTAATTATATATTCAATCTTCTTAGGTCATCACAATATGCATATCTAGACTACAGAACCCACATGAAATCTAATGATGGTAATACACTATAATGACTTGGAAGCTTCATAAAAAAACTTGATTATTCAATCTAATTGGTATTTGACATCTTCTTATGTCCTTAGTTACCACTAACTTTTCCTATTTACTTTTGTCCTTAATCACTTTTCCGCTGATATGGTATAAGTCAAATTATTATTACTTTTGCATAAGATAATTCCTTAGTTGAATGATGCTAATCTGACTAATAGGGCCCTAAAAGATAGTGATTTAAGCATATATATAAGCTTCATTATAAGAAAGGATACAAATTACAGTCAGGTGTAACTAGCCCATGTATATATAATAATTCTCATGGTAAGATCACTAATTATAAGGATTTTCCAAAGATACTCTAGATCTCAAACCCCACATAAGGCAAACGCTTAACCAAAAGGCACCCACAAACGCCTCATTTTTCCTATCATATGTCCAACCCTTGATATTATACATTAAAATAAAATTACATCATGCTCACCTAGCCATGCTCAAGACTAGTAAGCAAATAACTTGACAAATATTGTATATTTACAAAATTAAACAAAACTAGGGAGTATGAAGTAATTTGTGTAGCCTAATCGGCTAATCCATTTGCGAGCTAGCCTAACATCTTTGGCTTTACACATCTTCAATCATATCGTTTCTAGCTAAGGTGAGAGTTGAAATGAAAAGGGAAATTGAACATACCCACCCTAAACCTAATATGTAGTATAAGTGGCGAAGCTTGAACCCTAAGGGAAAGAAAGAAAAACATAATTAAGTGCCTTTTTAAGTGGTGAAACAAGCAATTATGTCAATAATTATATGTATAGAAAACTGAGACTCGCGTGCGCATACCAGTACTTTAAGATGGTTTTAAGCAATTATAAAGTGTTGTTGGGGTTGACATTCTTAATCATTTACTTTGATTACACATTAATAAATTAAAAAGCATAATGAAATAATCCTATAACGTTAAATCCTTAATATCTTAATAGTTTTTTTCTGTACTGAGAGCATGATAGCAAAATCAATCTAATCATTATAGAATTAAGTGGGGACGTGAGCAAAGAGAGCAAAAAAATAAAAGGCAGGACGGGGGGCTTTGGAAGTACTTAAAAAAGGTTTAAGCACTTGGATTCTTTATGTTAAATGAAACAAAAATATATGCTAGGGACAAGATGGCGTTTAGTGTGGCAAGTAGCTGTGGAAAGTCAAAAATTAGGAATGTAATAACTTCACTCTGAAGCTTGGAAAATGTCGCAGAGCACATGAAACAATTGCATTTAGTAGTTATATTGTCAAGTACCCACTTAGGCGGAAGCTCTTTAGGTATCATCGATTCATATTTTTGTTTCAAGAATCTACTTTATTATAAATATAAGTTTGTGCGTATAGATTAACAAGAATAATCATATCCAACACTTAATTAGCTGTAACATCTTTCAGTATCTCTGGTACCTTTTAATAAATTTAGTTGATTGGCTGATAAAAAAAACACTTAATTAGCTTAGTATAAACTATTCATTAATTAAAGAGCTTTGCGTTACTAATTAAGGGCTTTTGTTCTCTCATTTTTTAATTTTATTTTCAATAAGTTCCTTGAAAATATGTATGGTTGGTTTAAAAAAGAAATGGTGAAAATATTCTTTAAGACAAAATTCTGAAAATGACAAAAAAAAATTGTTTTAACATATTCTTTACACACTTTTAGAAATGGAAACCATAAAAAATACGATTCCATACTTATAAATCTGAAATATTTGAGTCACTTTTCCTTTTCTATGTGAAACCTATCCATTTATCAAGTCCCTATTACTCGTGAGCATTTATCTGTCAGAAATAATTCTATTGTGTTTATAACATAAAAAAAATGAAAATGACAAAAATATCACAATAAAGAGAGTTGTATTGAAATTTTGTACACTTTTAATTCTTCTTCAAAACAAAGAAGCTTTTAATGTAAGTTCATAATGAACCGGTTCATAATGAAATGTTGTTCTACGATCAAAATGAAAATTCAAACTGCTCAAGGAAAATGTAAACAATTATGAAAAAAAAAGGGTTCTTTGGTCGTTTAAAGCTTTTGTTTCAAAGAAAAAAGTTTATATTAAAATCTTTGACGAAAGCAAGTTTAGTCTTAGGTGTTAGTGAGAAAAGATTGTCTTAGGTGTTAGTGAGAAAAGATTGTCTTTTTTGGTATTTAATCAAAACAGTTTAGAGATCTTTTCAAAATCAAGGTAAAGAAAGAGAAAAAGAAGAGTGCACAGTGATTTTTATGCTAGTTCACTTCAACTTTGGACTATGTCCAATCCCCACCCTTTAAGATGAGATTTCATTAACATTCCCACTAAACTTCCATCAAATTGCTATCACTCCCTCTAGACTTCCAACCTAGCATCAACTAGACCAGTTACACCACTGGAGTTTAGCTTTGCGAGCCACTATTGGACTTAAAATAGCTAGTAAAGGGTATCTGTGTTTTTTACTGCACATATTATAGCTCTTCAACTTAAAGAGGGACTCCACATAGCAATGTGTTTTTTCACTTCTATCTAGTAATTATTACAATTTACAAGCTTAATATAGAAGTGGGTTACTCTCACAGAGAGGATTGAAGCATAAAGTGTAGATTTCTCACTCAAAGATTTACTAGAGTTGTTCTTGCATGGAATGCTTCAACTTATTCAAGATGCTCTTCAAAAAGACCTCATAAAGCTCACAAGAAGCCCGTTGACGTATGCTCCACTCAATTGAAAGGCTTCTGGAGCAAGTAGGCAATCTTGGCAACTATCATGAAGTGACAGCTTGCAAAACCATTATGAGGAACTTTTTTAATGAGCATTCTGAAGTATAATCAGGATAGTCATTCTGATGTTTGCTGAGAAAGAATCCATGCTTGATAGATTCTGTTGATGAAGTTCAAACTAATATTCCATTTTGAAGTAGCACAACTTCATCAAACTTAACACTTCTTCATAGCTCCAAGCATTTTAAAGTAGATTGCTTGATAAACATTAAGTGAAGGTTCATTTGTCAATGTAAAAATGTTCTGTCCAAGGTCAGTCTGTGTAGTATCTTCAGTCATCTATTCTGATGCTTCTCATCAATACTTCTCATGGACAACTTCAGGTTTCAACAAGTTTATCATCTTCTTATGCAATTAGCCTTCACTTTCTGATATGCCTTTAGTGTGTGTTGCAAAATATGGAAACTGAAGTGCTGTCAACTTCAGTCTATTGAAATTCCCTCTATACGTGTGGCGTCATTTGGAAGACTTGATGTTGTTCCTTGAAGATCATTCTGAGGTGGTCATTCTAAACTCCATTCTGAAGTTTAGTCTTCGAAGTCATGCTTCTACATCATTATGTGATAACTTCATTATGATATTTGATGCTCTCTATGTGATCTTCATGTTTCAAGACCTCGTTGTTCAGTAGACTTGTCATGGATGAGTACTTAGATAGAAGCTTTATTCATCATATTAATGTGCTTCAAGAAATCTTTTGAAGTTGTTCGAGCAAACCCTTTTGAGAATCATTCAGAATACCTCAGAATGCACGCATGTGTTCCTTAGTAAATATATCACTAAAATACTTTAACAAAATGTTAGTAATCATATAGACTCATCATCCTTTCAATTTGCTTATCTAATGATTTGTCATAATTAAAACGGATGTGGATTTAACAAAAACAAATCAAATCAAACATATTTCTTAAAATTTAAAAATATACAAATAAAAATTGCTTTCATAAAATATAAATAAAAAATATTCTCCAATATGAAAACAATTGTTTTAATCATCATTATCAAAGATGAAAATCAAAGGATAAGATACTATAATACTCGTACTCATAACTATTTGAAAAGAAAAAATTGTATCCAGTTTATATCCGCTTCATGTGATCGTACTCATTGTGTACCTATATATCTACATTTGCACCCATTATTCACACTTTACTTAAGTACAAAATAAATAAATAAATATTAATTAACAATACGACTACAACTAAATTAGAAAACCATTCTTAAAATATCTAAGAATAACCATAAAACGTTATAAACATAATCATTTACCATGATCATTCTTAAATATTTTGTTATAATTCTTAAATTTGATTTAACCTAATAATAAACTTAAAAAACATCAAGTGTTGCTACTCTAAAATACTTTGAAAAAAATATGGTTTGATTGCATATTTGACCACTCAACTAGTATCATTTCATGAATTTTACTACTAAATTTTTTTCCGTACATTTGACTATTATGTTTCCCGTTTTCGCACATTTTATCATCATGTTAATTACAAAACATCATTTCATAAAAACTGATAACAAAAATATATTATTTTATTTTTATTTAAATTTATTTTATGGACTTGGAAGCACCCATAAAATGAAAAATAAAAATTGAAAAATATGATAATAAAATGTGAAAAAATTGGGTGATAAAATTCACAAAATAACATTGAAACTAAATAGTTTATATATAGAGAGAGGGAGACTTAGTTAAAGAATATATTTTAATAATTAATAATATATATACATATATGAGAAATGATTAATAATTTAAAATTATATTTGTAAGTGTGAGTATGGGACTAAGTACTATAGTACCACATGAATTATTTTATTTTTAAATAATTCTCTCTCTATATATATTTATATATGATACATATTAATTATATAATTATATACATAAGTATGAGAATGTGATGGAGTGAATATTGTAGTACTTATACCCTTTATTTTTGCAAGTAAATCCCCAACTTCAAATCCATCTTTATGGGAAGAGTTTCTATTTTACTTATTATGGAAATATTTTGTGGATACTAACAAGGTTTGACCAAAAGTTGTTATCCATAATCATTTTTTTATGACTAATGAAATGTAAAATCATGTTTAGGGAATAAATTAAAGTTTTTATTTTGGTTAGAAAATTAATTTCTTAAAGTAGAAATGTAAGGAATATTTGAACTTTATATAGTTTTATGATTAACAAAGGGTATATTTGGTTTGATAGATGTTTGTAGGATGGAAGAGGAATAGTAAAAAAAAAAAAACTTTATGATTTTATGATTCTTCTTTCATTCAAAGTGTACAAAATAATAGAGAATTAATGGAAGAATTTTTGTGAAATCCACCTTAGAAAATAATTTTCCATATTTGAGGAGGAAAATGTGAGAAATAACTTATTTGAATATATATTTACCAATTTCTCATTATTTTATCATATATTTCTTTTTTATTATGGACATTTATGTCATTTTACATGCATATTCACTTTTCTTCCTTTTACTTCTCTTCTACTAAACAATATGAGGAATCACCTTAATTTCTACTCTAATATTTTTCTTTTATTTCCTTTTACTTTCATTAATCCTTTTATATCTCTTTTCCTAAATCAAATATACCATAAATAAACTATGAGTAGTGATACATGAACATTATTATTTTTAAATACTCTATCGATATCTTTGTTTTTTCTAACTATCTCTTCATATCACTCCATACTATTTTCATATCCATATTTCTTGCTCTTTCTCTTTTTAGGTGTCAATTAGCACCTTGGTAAAAAACCTTAAAGACAATCATTTTTCAATTCATTAGTTTCTAAGGTATTTTGAATAAGTTCTCATAAAATAAATTAATTCTTTAAAAAAATTATAATTGTAAATACACATAAATTGGATTATGCTTTTTAAAAATCTTTTAAAAATTAGTTACTTAATGCTAGAATCACTTATTTTTTTTTAATTTTAAACAAACTAATCCATTACTTCTTGACCTTATTGGCTTTAACACTAATGTAAAAAAAGTATTCTCAACCCACCTCTCTTTCTCGTAATAACTCAAGATCATAACTTAATTAATTGTAATAAGGAAGAAAACTTAGATGCAGTTACTTATGTGCCATTAGTGTTGTTCTCTCATCAAGATTGAAGTTTTACCTTATAAAGACAAATGCTATATTCACTCCCATTTTTTTTTAATCTAGTCTTCCTTGCTTGCTTTGTCTCTTTGTTTAACATTAGTATTTTTTCATAGAGCTCAGATAGGGTACTTTGCACTCCTTTTTTGTGATTTATGCATCATTAAAAGAAATAAAGTTATGAAAGAAAAAACAATAAACATGATATATGTTGAGTCTAAAACTCTTGGTGTCTTAATTATGACAAACCTTCTGAACACAAATCATAATTCTTTTGAGTTTATTCCTACTGATAAATTTGCTTAAGTGTATTCAGAAATTGTAAAGAACAACAATTGAAGTAAACTCAAGGCTATCATAAGTCACATAGAAAGGATGATAAGCTTGAAAGCTCAAAAGAAGACTCAAAGTGTCATTAGCTCTGTATTGCAATGAAGAAGTCGACATATTCACTAGATTAAGAGAAAAACTTCAAGCCATGAGAAGTAATCATCAAATAAAGGACAATAATAATGTGGCAGGCAAGAAAATCTACACATTGAACATGACATAAAGAACAACATTGCTGCAAAGAATGGAATTTCATCAACAGGATGAGCTCATTCTAGACATTGTATCTGGAGTTCCATAAGTGCAATTGATTTGTTCTTGGTGGCTATGAAAATCTTGAAGAAAGATCTTCAACTTTCATGAACAAGTTGTGTTCTGATACAACCTGTCTCATGGAAAAAATTGAGCCTAAAGTTGCAGATGCTGATATGCTTAGACAACTTGATATGTGTGTAGTAATTTTAAGACTGCTTGAGATAAAGAAGTGCATTTGAGATGAACTCAATGTCTAGAAATCAAAGAAAAGGATATAAATCATGTCATGGTTTCCATAATACTTGTTTTTCAACATGTTTTAAAAAGTATATCCAGAGTTCAGATTCTACTTTGAAAAGAACTAAGCAAACTTTGCTATGTTTGGACCATTCACAACAAGTTTGGCAGTTTTTTATTTGCATGTGAAAAGATAAATGGATATCAATATGAGTTTTTTCATGATATGTTTACTAACACCATATGTTTTTTAAACCAAAATAATCTACATTTAATTGTGTCTTATAGTTAATTGAAGAGTGTGGTCTATACTATGAGAATGTATGTCATCTAAATGATAGATTTTGCACTTTACAGGGGGGTGTTGTTAAACTATAGCATAAATCATCCCTTTTTTGTTGTCATTATTAGAAATTTATATTACAATGTGATGGAGTTTATTTTAGATCAAGTCATTGGACATTTCAAAAGTGGATCTCTTAGTGTCAAACATGTAAGCTCAAACCAAGCAATAGAGAAACATTTTTTGAAGTCAAAAAACTGAAAGTAAGAGGCACTTTCTCATAAAAATCAGCGGGAGTGATATGTGTAAAGGCAAATATCACAAGAAGGGGAGGGATTGAATTGTGATTTAACATAATCATTGAAAACCTTTTCAAACCAATTCGGTTTTTCATCTGTAAAAAAAAACTTTGTAAGAAAGAGAAACAAGCTCTATTATAGGAACTCTTCAGGCGATGAGAAAAATGAATTTGCAAAAATGTAGTTTATCTTAAAATGGATGAAACACAATTCAAACTCAAGGTCAGTTAAAAGCAAAGAGAAAGAAAAAGATAAATAAACACAAAGAGTTATATTGGTTCCTCTCTACCACAGTAACTATGTCCAGTTCTTCGTATATCATCAGGTTCCAATAATTTTTCACAAGTTACAAGTATTATGTCACAACCACTCCTAGATTTTACAAATTAAACTCTACCATACATTTGATCAACGCCCAATATTCTTTGTTCTACCAAGCCATTGCTGGCTCTAAACAAATCAGACAACATTTGTAGTTGAGGATTGCTCAGAGACTAACACAAAATCATCTTACGGACGCATAAACAATCTAAGCACTTAGTCCTTTTCTCTCAGGATGTTCAAGGTGTTTTGAGAGTTTTTTCTAATCTTACAGGAAAATACAAAAAAGTATTGTTGAATAAGGAGAGTAAGACAAAGTTTGCACATGAACAACTTGTTCAGTCTTCAAAAGCTTTTGGTTTATATAGGTCTCATCTTCAAGTATTTGTTGTCTCATAATGGGTAGATCTTCATTTAATCTTTGTCTGATAAAAGAGGGTCACTTGGTGCATTTAACGCACATCCTTTCCTCATACTGAGAGCTTTTTCTTTAAAGCTTGCATGTACAATAAATTGTAGCAAGTAGTCACATCTTTATGTCAGAGTAGGTCCTACATAACAGAGTTTGTCTTTTGATGGCATATTAGATCTTGACTTCATTTATTATGCATAGGATTTGATAGATCCTAGGAGAATGTATGTACAGATAGAATCTCAGACATGGAGTAATAAATGAAGTACTAAATATTATATCATATGCAATATCAGATCATGACCTTATCTGCTTATCATCTGAAAAACATTAGACGAGAATATTATAAGGATATCAAACACAGATCACGCAATATATACCCTTTATATTTATTTGCATGTAATTAAAATAATTAAGGATCTTGATTAGTCTTTCAGACATAAGCATCCTTTGACTCAACAATCTCCGCTTTTTGATGATGTCAAACAATTACAAATGTAGAAGATGAAAACTAACTTAAAGTATGTCATTCAAAATCACATTAGCAGTCTTATCAGATGCAAGAGAATATAAGATAGAAAAGAAACTTAAAGCATTGTAATACTTCGAAACAAAGCCTGAACAGCTAACATAAATCATTTCTATTTTATTTATGTAAATAATTTCACATCAAGGAGATGTATTTTGGAGTACATAATAAATATATAGGACGAAAATCACCATAGGATCTCGCCTTTAGATTGTGCTTCCTTCAGCCGTTGACATTTTTCCCGCGCCTAGAGAGCTTTCATCTTTTATATTTTTCTCCCCCTTTGTTTGGCAACTTCTTCATCAAGCTTCCTCAAGAACTCATCACCAGAGTCTTTAGAATCAGAAGAGATGGTAATGGGGCTACCGAGAAGTATATGAGAATGACAAGGCTTCCATACATATGCTTTCTTGTAAAAGAAGTCTCCAATTAATGACCATTTATGAGCCTACTTCTCAGCAAAGGCATGATCCTTCAAGGCTTGAGGAGGTGCCTCTCTTGTTTTGATAAGCTCTTTATCAAGTAGTTGAACAAAGGTGCAAGAAGCCACGGGATCATACGCTTGAACAGCCACCAAACCAGACGCAACATCAGTGTCTGGGTCAACTTCTTCAATGATTGGGTCCACATGATGAATGAAGAAGAAACGAGAAAAGGGCAATATCACCATAAAAGAGAACATGCATAAAAAACCCTTTGCCATAGGCATATCTTATTGAAGGGAGGCTTTAATAATCGATTGAACCAATGCCTCTTCAAGTATGTCTTTCTCTATAGGGTTTAGGTCTTCAGGGACTAAAGCCACTTCAAGTTCTACTTGACATGCAACTGCATCTGTAGAGAATACTTCACTACAGATTGCAGTCTCTCAAGCTCTCCCAACTCAACTCGCTTAGCTTCCAGTGCATAATGTGCTTGAATAGACTTAATACTAACTTCTTCTAGTACTGGCTCACCATCAACAACAAATGTGGTAGCCTCTTCAGCTACTTTCTTCTTAAGTTCTTCTACAAACATAGCTTCAACAAATGCAATGATTCTAGCTTCTACTTGTAGGGCATTTTTCCTCTCAAGCTACTTATCTATCTTAGCTTTTCTTCTAAACTCTGCTAGAGATAATCTAGTTGCCTTAGCAAGAGCAATGGCCTCCTTCTTGCTTCTAATGGGAGAGGTTGGTTTGGGTTCAGGTTGAGGGGGAAGAGCTAAGGAAGGTAAAGGTTGAGGGTTGATGTGTTGAGAATTTCAACTTCAAAATCTTGGGTGATTGATGGTGAAGGTGGTTTGGATGGTGAGATTGGAAAAGGTTGAGGTTGGGGATATTTGAATTTTATGGTTGGTCTTTTGGTAGGGGCTAAGATTGAGGTTCAAACGTAAAGTCTAATTCATTCTTCTTGTGGGTTGTTTGAGGGTTGGAAGGTTTAGGGCCAGAAGGTGGTTGTTTCTTTGATCTCTTTGATAGGTTTGAGGCTTTTAGGTCAAATAATGGAGGTGGGTCTTTCCTTTTGGTAAAGAGATCAAGTCTGGTTTGGTTAGGTTTGGAGGGTTTAGGCTTGGCTTGAGCTTGCTCCCCCTGAGTCTGCTTAGATGGTGCCCCAGACTTTGGATCAGCAGACTATGGTTGAACTTGTTCTGACTGCTCCCCACAGGTTGTGGTTCCTCCTTCTTGACCTTTCGTCTGATATTCTTTTGAGCATATTTAGGTAAGTTATCAGCTATTTCCATTTTTAACAAAGGTCAAACCTTTTAGTTGTGTGGTTCCTCTAGATGGCTCCATCACAAAGACATTTACTCCATTATTCCTTTATATCTAAGTAAAAAGCATTCCATAAGGAATAGGTTCTTCTTGTTCTTGGCTTGGAATGTGTCTTTGAAGGCTTGAAGCCAGTAAAAAAAGATGACATCAGGAAAATTTACCTATTTGTCTACCATAATCTTATACATGTAGAATATGTCTCTATCATTGACATAGTGTGTTGATCCTATTTTAGGCATGACTATGTTAAACAGGAAACTATGAATGAGTTTGCACATTTAGGTGAGATTGGCAGTCCTTAGGAAATTGACCAAACCCTTCTTATTAGATGACTCTAAATTTTATTTTCCATAAAGGATGAAATCCACCATTTCTTGAGTTATCTCTTTTTCCCAGTCTCTATCAAAGACTAGGCCTTTTTCAAAGCACCTATTTGCTATAGCGATAGTCTTAGGAGAGATGGTCACTTCTCTCATTCACAACAAAACTTTCTTCCATCAGACTTTGAAAGTTCACCCATTTTTCAAGAATGAACCAATATTCAGGAAAAGCGTTATTTGCATCTTCAATGTTGTTGATAGTTGAAACCCTAATAAGATCACTTCTTTTGGGAGCCATTGTTCACAGAAAGATTCAACCTCTGAACGAGAAATAGAGAAATAATTTTTGAAGAACTAAGTTCTCAAACGATATTAAGGACACCAAAGATTTTTTAGAGTTCAAGTTTTTCAAAAGAGTCTCTCTGGTTTCCCACCTTGCCTTTTATATGTTTTGTAAAAGAGATAGAAACATGCAATAAAGGTTTAAAAAGAATTCAATATTTTGAAAGAAGTTTCAATCATGGCGAAAAAAGATGGAGACACATGTTTTTTCACGAAAAACTGAAAGGCTTTTATCTTTGTGAACACGCCTCCCTATAGTCTGTAAACTAGAACATGTCTTAGTTTAGTCAGATTAATCAAAGCATAAGATGATGATAAAGCCTAAAGGAATATTATATATATATATATATATATATATATATCATTAGTTAAGTTAACCATATTCAAAGTTCATTTATACAGACGGACGTTCTTCAGACAAGTGCTAAGTGAAGTATCAACCCATTGATGATATGTGTCTACAAATTTGACATTAAAAACCTCTTTTTGCACAAAATCTCAAATGAAGTGATATTTTATCACAATATGTTTTGCCTTTGAGTGTTGTACGGGATTTTAAGAAAAATTGATTGCACTAGTGTTGTCACAATATACTGGTATATTGGTTTCAATACTAGAGTAATCTTCTAGTTGATACTTTATCCATAGCAGTTGTGAACAACAATAGGCAGTAAACATGTATTTAGGTTCAGTTGTAGATAATGCTATGGAATTTTGCTTCTTACTCACCTAAGATATCAGACATTGTCCAAGATAATGACATCCACCACTTGTACTTTTGTATTCAACTTTATCTCCTGTATAGTGTGCATCGCAACATCATACTAGCCAAAAATCTTGAATTTTCTTATAGAATAAACTTTGGTCAGTGGTCCTTACTAGATATCGTAAGATCCTTTTAACAGATTTGATATGTGATTCTCAAGGGTCAAACTAAAATCTAGGACACAAAAATATGTTATACATAATATCATATCTACTGGCAATGAGATACAGAAGCGAGCCAATCATACCTTTGTAGATCTTTTGATCTACTAGTTTACTTGATTCATCTTTACGTACAGGATTGGAAGCATGCATAGGAGTTTTCATTGGTTTGGCATCTTCCATCTTAAAATTCCTGAGAAGTTCTTTAGTGTATTTCTATTGATGAATGAAAATACCTTTGCTATCTTATTTGATTTGAAGTCCTAAGAAGAACTTGAGTTCTCCCATCATGCTCATTTCAAACTCATTCTTCATTAGATTTGAGAAATCCTTGCACTGAGATTCATTAGTAGCTCAAAAGATAATATCATCAACATATATTTGAACTATAATAAAATATTTGTCAGCTTCTCTTATAAAGAGAGTTACATCTACTTTGCCTTTCACAAAATTGTTTTCTAAAAGAAAATAACTCAATATGTCATACCATGCTCGAAGTGCCTATTTTAGACCATACAAAGCCTTTTTAAGTTTCAAAACATGGTCCAAAAAAGTTTAATCCTCAAAACCCGAAGGTTGTTTGACCTAAACTTCCTCTTCAATGAAAGTATTTAAAAAGGCACTCTTAATGTCCATTTTAAAAAGCTTAATGTTTTAGTGAACAGCAAAGGGAAACATGATTCGTATAGCTTCGAGTCTAGCAATAAGAGCAAAGGTTTTAGTGAAATCTATACCTTCTTGTTGATGCCTTAAGCTACTAACCCTAGCTTTGTTGTGTACTACTATTTCTTGTTGAACTAACTAGTTTCTAAAGACCCATCTTGTTCCAATGATGCTTTTATTTTTTTGCTTCAGAAGAAGTGTCCAAACATCATTTCTGATAAACTGATTAAATTCTTCTTCCATTGCAATTGTCCAGTTATTGTCTATCAAAGCTTCATCTATAGTTTTAGGTTTGGCTTCAGACACAAAGGCATAAGACGCAAGTTCTTTGAATGATGATCTAGTTTTAGCTTCTTCGATCTGATCTCCAATGATCTTTTGGATGATAATGAACAAATTTCTAGTCCTCCATTTTAGGTAGTTAATCTGATGATTCTTGAGTCTAAATGATATCTTCATCAGACTGTTTAACTTTATCTACTCTAGAAACATCAAATCGACCCCTCTGCATATCTACAAGATCATCCTCAAGATATGATAACTTCCTATCAAATGTTAGTTCATCATTGAATTTAACATGAATAGATTCTGTCATGACTAAAGTCCTTGAATTTAAAATTTTGTACGCTTTAGATGTATCAGAATATCCTAAAAAGATTCTTTTATCCACTTTTGAATCAAACTTGCCGAATTGATTCTTAGTGTTCAAGATAAAGCACTTACATCCAAATGAATGAATGTGTGAGATGTTGGGTCTTCTTCCTTTCCATAGTTCATAAGGAGTCTTTTCGATGAAAGGTCTAATCAATATTCTATTTTGCACATAACATGTTGTGTTTATGCTTCTGCTTAGAAGTTCTTATGAAGTGAGTTCTCACATAGCATAGCCCTAGCCATTTCTTATAGAGTTATATTTTTTCCTTTCAACTACCTTATTTTGTTGAGGAGTTCTCAGTGAGGAGAAGTTATGGAAAATACCATTTTTTTCACAAAATGATTTAAACTTAGCATTCTCAAACTCAAATCCATAGTCACTTCTGATATAAGAAATTACAAAAGCCTTTTTCATTTTGAATTCTTTTACAAAATATTTCAAAGACCTTAAAAGACTCATGTTTATGTGCAAGGAAGTATACCCATGTGTATTTGGAATAATCATCAACTATGACAAAACCATATTTCTTCCCTCCTAGACATAAGGTTCTTGTTGGTCCAGACAAGTCCATATGTAATAGTTGTAAAGGTCTAGAGGTAGAAATAATATCTTTAGATTTAAAAGAACCTTTTATCTAATTCCCTTGCTTACATGCTTCACAAAGAAACTGAGTTTCCCAACAGATCTTGGACAGTCCTTTTACTAAATCATTTTTGGAAAGTTTTGAAATGTGGTTCATGTTGACATGCCCAAGTTTTTTATGCCAAAACCACCTTTCATATTCTCTAGAAAACATACACTCAGAATGATGTATTGAAGTCAAGATTGTGTAGTATCTATGCATCAAAATGAAGCTGCAACAGAGTCTACATCAGAATGATGAAGATCATAACTCTGAAGACTTGACTTCAAAATGGAGTTAAAAATGGTTTAGATTACACCTCAAAGACAATATCAAGTCTTTCATACATTGCACCACAAACAGAGGGCACATCAGAAGACTGAGGTTGATAGCATCTCATTGTTCATATGTTGCCACACACTGAGGGCACATAAGGAAGTGAATGTTGACTACATTTGAAGATGCACAAGTTGAAAGTTGAGAATGTCCTTGAGAAGATCTAGTGTGCAACATCAGAATGAAGACTGAAGAGATTTTGTGAAGTCTGAACTAAGAACAAAACACTAACGCAACAACAACAAAAACCTTTACATCTTACCTATGCCTATAGCTGTCAAAATAGGTCGGGCTGGAAAAAGAAGGAAGCTTTTCATTTAGTTCATAAACTAAATCCAACCCACCTACTACCAATCCCACCCGGGTTGAACCTATGGTAGACTAGGTTGGCCCACCTACCCTACCTAAAAATTAACCTAGTGTCAAGCCCACTACTTTTTGTGTTTTTCTAATTTTTTTTAGTAATGTGTAATGTTGGTTTACACATCAAAGCAAGAAGTTCTAGACTTCAATGTTTTTTAATATTTGTGTTTTGTATTTGTTCAAGACTATTTTATTCTAGACTACTATGACTATTTTGGCTCGCATTCCATTCCATGGCATGGTACTTTGATATTTTCTAGCTTGATAAAATTTAAACTCAAGAAATTTAAAAATAATGTTATCATTTATTATTCAAAATTATACTAAATATTCAAATTTATTTTTCTAAAAACATTAATTTATTTTAATTATTATTTTTTAAAAATGATTCTTTTATTTTACATGAACCAGTCTGTTTATAAAATGGGTTAGACCCAACGGACTGAGCTAGCTTGTTTTGACAGTTTTATCTATGCTAGAGTATGCTACTTTAGAATGATTTGTGTTGTGGTGATGTGTTTGGATTGATGGAGCTAAGCTATCTACCATGTCATATCATGTTATCTTCATCAAAAGGAACTTGCATTAGAATAGGTCCTTTCTTAGCTACATCATAATCCAGTTTTTATATACTTTTAGAAAGTTACTCAGAATTTGATCATCATCAAAATGACAACATCAAAATGGACTAGTCAAAAATGAGTTGCGACAGTAAAGTTAAAATCAGTTTGTCTACTTCTAAGAGAAGTCACCCAACTGTCCTAATAGTTGGAGAACGACTAGTTTGACATGTAGGGCCATTAAAAGGATAGAGGACAACTACAAAACATGAGATAGAAGTTAAGAGACAACTTACATTATGTAGAAACAAGATTCATCTCCTTTCCCCACTCCATATGCGTTTTAAGTTCAGAATGGTTGCATTAGGAGCGCATACAACTTATAGCTTCAAAGAAGATTGACTCCAATGAGTGTTGGAAAGCTGTAAAAACCCCTCAAACATCTTCTCTTATTTTGTAATCTATATATATCCCAAATAAACCATGTGGGTTAAGTTTGATTATGAGAGAATTTATAGGGAGATCGTATGGAACGTGGATAGCTTAGTGAGTCTCTAAGATGACAGTCTGAAGATGCTAGAATGAAATAATACTTGGGTAGCCTATAGAGGTGAAAGAAATATTTGTATTGTTTCTCCCATGACCAAGTGGGAGTCGTGATTGAGTGGATTTTGCTTTCCAAGAGTAAGGAGAATCATTCTGTAGGTTAACTCACCTAAAGAGGTGAAGAATACTTGGATTGTCTCTCCCATGGTGGTGTGGTTGAGACAAGTTGTCTCCAAACCAAGACCAGGTGTGGTGCTATAGTGAGTGAGATGTTGTGAAGTCCAACAAGTGGTTGGCAGTTGTAAAGATCCAGCATATTGTTGGTTGTGTTAGTGGAAATCTCACAAGTTTGGGTGAAGACTGGACATAGCCCAAGGTTGGGGTGAACCAGTATAAATATCCCTGTGTTGAATCCTCTTTTCCCTTCCTCTTTACATTATGTTATTTACTGTCATATATACTACATTTATATTAGAACTTTCTTAGCATTAGAATGACATATATAAGAATGCATACATAAGAATGTTTTCATAACAAGCTTAAATGATTTGCAAAATGACATATTTGAACTAAATCATGTTTTCCATAGTTGGATCTATTTTAAACTAATTCAATTATGAAAGCTTTCATAAAATATGGAAAGAGTCTTGTGCATGAAAAGCTTGAAACAACATTTTGAACAATAGTTTTTTGAACACAACATTTTGAGTATTCCATTTGCATAACATAAACTAAGTTTTTTTTTATATATAATAATAGTAATTTAAGAAATATTTTTATGTAAGTAATGATCTTTTGAACAAGTGCAAATATGCATTGACATTAGGTTCACATAATCATATTAAAAACTTAATAATGAGTGTTGTGACTGAAATAACAACACTCACACTAGAAGGGGGATTGAATAATGTGTTAATCAAAGATAATACCACTTTAAAATGTTTATCATAGATTCAAACACACACACACACACACACACACACACACACACACACATATATGACGATTCATCCACTAAAAAGAAAACAAGTTTTGATAAAGTCAAGATAGATCGTCCAGTAACTGAGTAAGGTATAGTATTAAAAAACATTTTTCAAGAAATTACTTGGTATGAATAGGATGACAAAAAGTAATAAATGAATACTTAAATAAATCATTTAGGAGAGATGTAGAAACACTTGGTTTATACTAGTCACTCAACCTAAGTTACGTCTAATTCTCCTTTACACAACCGTAAAGGGTTCCACTAATCAAACTTGATTACAAAACAAGTGCTCTGTCTTGCTAATTCTGGATATACAAGTATTCTAAATATCACTTCTGGCACTATCTTAGACTCCCACTGAATGTAAAGAAACTCAAGTATTGTTTAACACTAAGTCACTCCTGGCTTTCACAAATAATAATTTGAATGAATACAAGTATTCAATAACACTCAATGAGTGGATAAACAAAAACGTCCAAATACAAGATAACTTTTCTTAACAAAGAATAAACAATGAAAGCTTAAATCAATCATCTAGTGATTTCAATAGAGTTTTACTTCAGAGTTATTCTTGTTCACTTGTAATAATTTCATCGTCATGCTTTTTGGATAGAGTCTACCTTTTATAGACTTTAATGAAGGATCTATTATGGGATTAGTGTTGATTCCTTGAGATAACCGTTGTCTCACAATGGGAGATGAGGCTATGTGTCAATCTTTGATTCGAGAGGAAATAGGCATATTATAGATAGCTCCATGTGCTCCTTTTACTTGATGAAAGCGACCCATGAGGAATATTCTGGGTAGACCTTCTATTCTCTTATATTCTATCATTTTCTTTAATTCAAATAAAGAAAGGCAAATTGAAAATTTATGAAAACAATATGTTTATTTCCCTTTTTGGCTATCATAACCTTTTCAAACTGTGTTGATTACTTTGGGAGCATGTACGAAACTCATGCCTACTGGACGTGAGTGTTAATTATACTCAATGTATAACACTAGTTAACTTAACGGGTGGACGCTCTTGATTTTAGTGTGTTGGACGCTAGTTAATAATAATAAACAAAGTCTTTCCCTTTTTGAGTGTGGACGATATATGTATATAACAGTTAAGTCCTTTAATAATGTTGGTCCTATCTACTTGTTCATAAACTCATTAATTTATCAATAATTTATACTCTTTGTTAATCATCAAAACCTAAGGTGGGTATGAATGGTAATCCAGACCTAACAGTGACTAACCACTTAGAGAGCTTAACAACCTTAAGTGCTTGAATCTCTACGTCAAGACTTTCTGAATACCAAGGTAATCTTGAGTAAAAGTTTGGAAAGGTTAAAGTTTTAGGAAAAGTTGGCAAAGTCATAATTTGACCCCTCCTTTTTGTGATGTTCTAATCACTTCAATATATTGATTTTTTGAACCTTTTTTTTTCAATCAAAAAACTATTATCTAGATTTTATTGTTGTATTCTTGAAAGTAATTTTCGAAATGTTGTTTTAGACTTTTAGATTTTGCTTTCTAGAAATTTCTTTTCAGGATTTAAAACTAAAACAACATCTTGAAAAAATATCTTTCAGAATAATTATTAAATAGCGTGTAAGGATATTTTGGGTATAGAGAGCATTAATGATAATAAAAAATTAAATTAAAATAATAGGAGAGTGTACTTAAAAAAAAAGAGGGAAATGGATATAAAATTTGTCCTTATTAATTATGTTGATATTTGATACAAACTTGTTTTATGCTAATTATTGGAACCAAACTTCAATTCAAATTTCAAAATAGCACCAAAAATATCTTAAATGCGTCTAAGTTTTACATTAATTAAATCTAATATACTATTTAGAATTTCGATTTGGATAACTCAACCTCAAAACTAGCTCATAAGTATAATCATCTCCTACCTTGTTTAGAAGACATGACTATCTCCTACTTGTATGCATTATTTTAGCATTTGCAACACTTCTTATAAACTAAACATCTTGAATATGAAATCAATAAAAACAAAATAATCTATAAATATATGATTTGATAGTTTAGGGATAACAAAGGATACCCAAATCTTATGAGTACCTGCAAAAATATTTGTACGCAGAATGAATAATTACCTGCAATATTGAGATTGGGTACAGGGCGGGTGTATACCCACAAAATTATGCGGGTGTAGTGTGGGTATGGGTACTATAGAACACTAACTTTAATAATCATTATGTTGTATGATTACCTTAGTAATTTTATTTATTTATGATGAGTTTTGATGAATCAATATTGTGTTAGTTTATTTTTAATATTAGTGTGTATATTTTTATGTTTGAATTATTTAAGAATGAATTTTTATTAAAGTTATTTTAATTAATTTTTTATTAATTAATTTATTATTATTAACCTTATACATAAATAAAATACGGGTCGTGGATGTAAGTATGAGTATATAATCCAAAATAGAAATCAAAATTATTACCAATATGGAACCGAATATGAATGTTATTTTTAAATATAAATATAAAAAAGTGTACAGATAAGAAGCTGATAATAAATAATTTATTAAACCTAACAACTATTAAGATAAATTTTAATATTATTTTTAAATTAGAATTTAACTCAATTTTAAAAATTAATTTTTGAAATGATATATATTATTTTAATTATATTACTGCTGAATTTAAAATCTGCAGCACTACCAATCAAATCAAAGTTACTAATATTAAAAATCTATACTCTTACACAGTAATCAAAGTAAAGCACCGAATGTCACCGCAATTGCCAACCATATTTTGTAACTTTTCCCCTTTATAATCAGATCTTAATAGTGAAGTGACCAAACTTATGAGAAGGACACGAGCAAAATCAATCATGCATAAAAGTCCAATCTTGAAGCATGTGAAGAATATGTCTACCTTTTTCTTTTCTACGCATTTCCTTATTTATTTATTTTTTCTCGGTGTTTTTCAATCCTGTCTTGAAATGAATTTCGTGGCATACTTAATATGACTATTTATCCAACCAGATATTTTTTGGTAGGTGTGAAAAGGACAATTTTTTATATTATAGAAATTAAATTCAAATGTCAAATAATCTAAAATAATTTATATACACTATTCAATTAATTGAACTAAAATTCTTAATTAAAAATGTGTTTAGAATATTCTATTCAAATTTATGGTATAAATACTAGTGCATGTATATGAGAGAGTTTATAAAATTTACTTATGATTAATTCATAAGTTGTGTTCAGCTTATTAATTAATTTCATAACTTTCTAGAATAGTTTGTGAAATTAACTTACATCTATTATAAAAATAATTTTATCCCAGTTGGATATATATATATATATATATATATATATATATATATATAAAAGTGTTTATATGATAATCATTTATTCAATAAGCACTTGATTAAAAGTTTGTTTAGCTAAATTTTTTCATACATTTTCATGTGAGAGGAAAATAAAAAGAAAAAATAAATTAATTTTTTTTATAAACTAAAATTAACTTATACATTAATTAAACTATTTTTTTCACAATAGCTATTTTAAAAGCTTTTTTTTAACTTATCTTTAAGTTTATTTTAGATAAAAAAAATTTCATTTTTTTATCTTATTTTATTTCTCCAATATCATTAAGTTGTGGCTTGAAAAAGTTTATTCAAACATATCCTAAGTTGTTTATCCAAGCAAGCTTCAAATTTATATGAAAGTCTTTATATTATTTAATAAATTTAATTAGTTTTATACTTTAAAATTT
>PYAF01004170.1:406987-441095 GCA_007407185.1 Glycine tomentella | reverse complement strand
TTTAACTTATCTTTAAGTTTATTTTAGATAAAAAAAATTTCATTTTTTTATCTTATTTTATTTCTCCAATATCATTAAGTTGTGGCTTGAAAAAGTTTATTCAAACATATCCTAAGTTGTTTATCCAAGCAAGCTTCAAATTTATATGAAAGTCTTTATATTATTTAATAAATTTAATTAGTTTTATACTTTAAAATTTTATTTTTTAATTTTTTTAATTAGGTGATTGTAATTTAAAAGATTTCAATTAGCTTCCAAAAGATTGTCTGCTGACTTATTGAAACGCTCTAATTAACTTTGTTTTTTGTGTTAATTAAATTTTTAATTTATAAACTTTTTAAAATTCGATGTTTATTTCATGAACAAAAATTTGATTAATGTTCCTCAACTTTTTTTCGTTTAGCTCTTTTGTTTCTGCATCCCTGAATATAAAGTTTTAATGGGTCAAGGTCCTTAATTTTTTAAAAATTTATTTTTTATCCTCTAAAATTCCATTAAATAAATAAAAATAATGGAGATCAAACTTTTATTCAAGAATTAAAAACTGAATATTTTTCAAAGATTTAGGAATCTTGGCCGGTAAATATAAGATTTAGGACTGAAAACTGGATATAAGTTTTAACTGGTCAAGTCCCTAAATTATATTTTTAAAATTTTACATTTTATTCTCTGAAATTCCATTAAGTAAATAAAATAATGGAGTTAAAACTTTTACTTAAGGACTAAAAATTAAATATTTTTACAAGATTTAAGAATCTTGACTTTGACTAGTTAAACTTTTGTTTGGGGACTAAAAATATTAATAGAAAAAAATTTGAGTTACATTTTTCATTAAAACTTTTTATTCAAAATTAAAAATTTAATTTTAAAAAGTTTAAGAATTAAAAATTTATTTAACTCTTAAATTTTTTTTACTGATCTAACTAAGGTTAAAAGGACACAAACATTATTAAAAATTCTTAATTTATAATTTATAATTTTTAATTGAATTAAATTGAATAAAAAAATATTTATCCAAACAACATAAGTTTACCTAATCAGATTTATAGGTAGACCAATTTAAACTTTACAAAAACTAGATCAATTTTACCGTACTAGTTAGCAAATTTTTAATGCTATTTTCTTAAATTAAAGAAAATGTTTGGCGGACACTAACTAATATTTTTAGGATAACGTCATGATAAATACTAACTAATAGTTTTATGATAACTTCATAATAAATACTAACTAATAATTTTAGGATATTAGTTAAAGAAATAAAATTTATTATACTTATTAGAATAATACTTATTATATTACAGGTGTAAAAATTATTTAATATTTACTTTTAATTAATACAAATATTTAATAAAATTTGTTAAATGTTCTTCAACTAGTACTGATAAGATGCTTGTTAACTACTCCCTCGGTTCCATTCTAATTGTTATCTTAAGTTGTTTGATATAAATTCAATAAAACTAATAAATCGATGAAAGAAAATAATAATTTTACAAAATTAATATTATTATTATTAATTTATTTTTTATCTGTGTAACCCATATAATTAATATTATAAGAAATATAAATAAAAAACAATTAATGTTACATTAAAAATTAAAATAATAATTATTTTGGGATAATTTTTTCTTGTTACACAACAATTATTATGGGACAAAAGAAGTAATCCTCTTTCTCAAAATAAGTTTAGTATTTAAAAACTATTTATTCCAAAATAAGTGTTATATTAACTTTTTAACATAATATTAATTATTTTTCATTAATACTCCTAATAAATGTTATTTTAATTTTTAATATAATATTAATAATAAAATTAATTTTATAAAATTATTACTCTTTTATCTATTTATTATTTTTTATACGTATAAAATAACGTAATATCATACTTATTTTGGGACGTAAGGCTACTATTTAACATGATGAAACTAAATCGAGTCTAATATTCTTTAACATTTAACAATATATTCATGATGAAGAGTTTACATATTCCCCTCAAAACTGCTAATTAGTTTTCCTATACCATATCATATACTACACGTTTACCATCATGATTCCTTCATCCGATGATTGCAACTCTCCTATTAATTAATAAGTTTAAATGAGAACTTTTTACACACTTTTCATACAAAACTCTTTCCATTCCATCAGGTTGGGTATCATTATGCACATATGATGTATCTTCATGATAAAGACATTATGATATGAAAAAATAAATGAAAAAAGTAAAAAAAATAAAAATAAAATATATATATATATATATATATATATATATGTATACATATACGTTTTAATTAAGAAAGAAAAAACAGAATTAGAAAAAGTGAGAAAATAAAAATGAAGACAAAGAAAATCTCTTCAAAGCAGTGAGGGCATCCCATAAGTCTTGGTTAACTATAGGATACCAATGGATGTGACTTGAGCAAAATCATTGCTTCCACTGTCTTTATGGAGCAACTCACATAAATATTAGACAGAATCAAGGTGGGTCAGTGTCTCCACTTCTCGAGCTTTTGATTTTCAGCTGTTTCAATATTGATACTGCTATAATATAAGCTCTTGATTAGACAGGCGTGGGGATGCAACTTTTTCATGATTTAAAGCATAAATTGTCCTAACTCTTTATGCGATTATATGAGAATAAAGGATTTAAGATATTAAATTGATGATGTAATATTTAATTAATGTCTACAAGGTCGGTTTTATAATGTCATTGATCATATTCTTGCTAAGGAATGAATATTTCTAAGTTTGGCAGCCATTAAGATCATTTGAAAGAATCTTTTTTCCTAAACTGTATTTGGATAACATTTATAAACCAATCAGTTTAAATAATTGGCACCCGGTTCCCCTTAACCTCAAGCATACAAATACTATATATGTTACATCCAATAAAGCTAAACTCATCATCCTCCCTCTCTCAAAAATAAATATACAATGGAAGCATGCAATGTATGCAGCTACCTTGCTTTTTCATGGCATCCTTTCCATTCATATAGACATTGTATATACATGTCAATTACTTCTATTTCCCTTTAGATGGGAGCCCTTTTCAATGTGATGAAAAACTCGGATACATTTTTGAAACATAAAACTTTTCTAAAAGAAATTCGTCCATAATTTTGTGGGTGTACCTGTTAAACAGACAGTTCATAAAAATTGTATTCCAACTTTTTCCTTGTCTTAATTGCAAGGCTCCAGTCGTTTTGGTGTCATCGCTTTTTTCCTTTTTGTTTTCTTCCGATACAGAGCTCAGTGAGTAGCTAGGGTAACGAGCAAGCTTTCAGTCCATAAAGTTTGACAGTTAATAAATAATTAAATCTTTTAAGCATTTTATTCTTAACCTTATTTAGAGAGCCTGAGCACACATAAATTAATAGTTGATATATATGTGTGGCCAAATATTATTGGACGTAACACATTATAATAATTCAGAATCTTTCAATCTCACATCAACTCTCATACAATCTCTAAGTGGGGAATAATGCTACACATAATTTATTTACTAACACAAATTATGGAATTCATTTGAGACAACTTTCATGTCTCATCACGTAAGAACTACTATTGTATCAAATAGAGGAATTTTATAAATAGGTTATAAAGGTTTTATGTATTCTTTCTAACTTTTACTCTTTTGATTTTTACTTGTAAATATTGGTTTGAGTATCAGAGTCGCTGTAAGTACAATACTAATTGTACCCTTCGGTTAGTATTGGGTCAAGCATGCCCAATATTTCACAATCATTCAATATCCTATCCACTAGATCCCCCGAACTGACACCCTCATTGCTAGGTAAGTTAATGCCGGATTTGACATGATTACGATTTTATCTTATTCATTCATGTCTTATAAACATGAAAATATCTTATCAAATTCTATTATATTTTAAGTGTATCTCGATCCAGGCCCGGCCCTGGGGCAGGACGAGCAGGGTGTCCACTCAGGGTCCAAAAATTTTTGCGCTGGTAGTTTAAGTAAAAAAATTTTATTAAAAAAATAAAATAAAAATAAAACCTATATTAGGGGTTCATTTTATGTATTAGGGGTCCATTTTTTCCATCTCTTAATTTTAATATTATTTGCATTTCAAAAAATTTGTGTACTAGAGGTCCATTTTTTCCATCCCTGAGTTTTAATATTATTTGTATTTCAAAAAATTTATGTGTCAGGGCCCATTTTTTTCCATCCATTAGTTTTAATATTATTTGTATTTCAAAAAATTTGTATGTTAAGGTCCATTTTTTGTGTGTTAGAGACCCATTTTTTTATCCCTTAATTTTAATATTATTTGTATTTCAAAAAATTTATGTGTTAAGGGCCTATTTTTTTCATCCCTTAATTTTAATATTATTTGTATTTTAAAAAATTTGTATGTTAAGGCCCATTTTTTCCATCTCTTAGTTTTAATATTATTTGTATTTCAAAAAAAATATATGTTAGAGGTCCATTTTTTTCACTTTGTCCCAGACCAAAGAATTTTCAGGATCAATCCTGTCTCAATCATATCTTAACAATATTTCAATCACATCATATCATATCCCATCCTATAAAATACCAAACCTAGAGAGCCTATATAAAGCACAATTGATCGACGAGGTAGGTTACACACACTTATGCTCTGCCTAAACTACTCTAAACCCTAGGGAAATCCCAAACCGAAACACTAATAAAGTTAGGCTTATGCAAAATAGCAGAGATGTTGCTCGAACACACATTTTTTCATTTTTTGTCTCTCATTTATTTTTATTTTATTACTCACAATCAAAATTAATTTTCTAAGCATTAATTTTTACCTTTTTCTTTTGCTAAATTAAGTTTTACCTTTTTTCCCATTTTATACCCTCTCAAGGACAAATTTTGAAAAATAAAAAATAACAATGAACAAAAAATCGGAAAAAAGTGTTTAAAGGGATTGAAATTAGTCACCTTAAATTCAACAAGAACTAAAAATGGACAAATGTTTTAAGAGAGGCTAAAAATCAAAATTTGAAATAATTAGGTTAAAACTCTAAACTGCGACAACACTTAACCATAAAGCTCATAGGCTTCTTCAATGTATAAATGAAAGTTGTGATATATATGTATACTTCAATCGAAACTAAAATTGCACACATATGAGTATTAATAATTTTAGTGATAAATCAATACTATTAAATATTATTAGTATTATTAGTATATTAATAGATAAATTAATAATTTAGTAAAGATATGAATATATCAAACATAAATTATATACATATATATATATATATATATATATATATCATTAGTCTTGTGGTTAAGTACTTTGCTTGGAGTTAAGGGTGAGGGGTTCAACTATTATATTTAACATTTTAAGTGAAAGCTTGAATTCATAATAGATAATTCAAAATCACAATTAAAATATTAATTAATGTGTTTTAGATAAATATTTATATGTTTAATTTTTAGTAAATTAATTTCGGATTTAAAATTGACTTTTGGTTACAGAAATTTTACATATAACTTTTAAGTTAGAAAAAAAATTATTAATAACTTGATTTAGATTAAAAACATATAAAAATACATCATTTTACTTCAAAATCAATTTTTTATAAAATTCACTCAAATACATTCCAAGTCCAATGCCTCAAAAAATTCGAAACGGAAACAATCAAAAGGAAATGCAATTAATTTATGAAAAAGTTGAGCTGCAGCAAAGCATACCTGTATATATACCATTACAGCAAGGCAATTAGGTGTGGGTTTGAGACTATGAACTCCCACAGTTTCATGTACTAGATATTTAATTTAGGTATTGGAAATGGATTTCATGCTGGCTATTAATGCATTACGTATATGATCATTTACGCCAATATATTGGATGATCTTGATTTGCTTCATTAGTTGTATGTCTCTACTGGGCCCAAAGCCCAATTACAAAAACATCTCTCACATGGGGATCTCACACTATAAATGGAAAATGTTTATATCAAAAGAAAGAGGTATATATACCTTAAGAAGAAGAAGATAGTGACACGAAATCAAAAGAATTGATAGAGATGTAATACGAAAGGAGTAAATAAACATACACAATAGATAAAATAGGTGAAATTAAAAAAAAATGAATACAAATACACATTAAGTGATACTTTAAGGGCTTTTGAAATATCATATAACTTAATTTAAATAAAAAATGTAATATATATATATATATATATATATATATTATAACGGGGTGGAAGCGACAAATGGGAGAAAATTAGTGGAGCATACACAAACTAAATGAAAAATAGGAATAGAAAATAGATTTCACATGGCTATGAACTAGATAGTATGCACGAATATATAAATTTAAACCATAAAAATAAAGTTATACTCTCAAGCGTGGCAAGTCGTTGGGATGAGAGGGATCAGGTGAGAAGAGAAAGATGCAATTATGTAGAAATCATGCAAAGATGAGAAAATATGAAGTTTATAATTCTCAAAAATAAATTACAAGATTACAAGATTGAGAGAACTCTCGGAGGAGGACCTAAAGTTCAGAAAGGATGGGAAAAGCTACCCTATTCCAAGTCTGATTACAAAATGAAGGACGCAGCCCTTAAAAAGACATTAGAACATACTGTGGCTACAGTTTTGGTGACTAAAATCGGGAGACCTACCGCTACAATGAACAGTGATCAGCCGCAAAGAAAGATGATGTTATGATGATGTTAGTCTTCGACAAGGTTGATCCCGAAGCAGTCATCTTCATTCTTATTATAATCATCTAAAGATGATGATGAAGCAGTCTCTGCTGATTTCTAATTTGATGAACAAGCTTCTTCCTTCTTCAAAAGATTGAGGATTGTTTACATATTCTCAGCAAACTTTTCCTTTGATGTTGATGATGAAAAAGCCGATAGAGCTACTGACCTTTGATTGAGAAACTAAAAGGTTTCTAGATCAGCAACTTTATTAATTCTAGGATGACTCTTAAACCAATGCTTTACCTGATCTAGATGAGCCCTAGAGTGATCAAATTGAGACCACCATTTGACTAGAGCTTGTCTTTTGAGCATAGGGAATTGTCCCTTGGTTGAGACAACATATTGCCATTGAAATATCTAGGCGAGGGACATTTTATTGAAAAAATGTAGGTCTACTGGGAAAGGATCATCCGCAAACTCAAATTTCTTTGTAAAATTAGTCAAACCAGATACAACCTCATAAGGAAGTATCTCCAAGATTGATCCAAAACAGTTTCACCAATGAATAAACCATTGAGGAAATTTGTATTGAATATTCTATTTAAAATAGATTAGCCAAGAAAGCATAAAGTCTTTGTTTTGAAAACAAAAGACATTATACCAAGCGGTTTGATAATCCCAGTAAGTAAAACCAATGGGATCATAATTTTGAGAAAACTTTTTTATTTTATTCAAGTCTCCAAATTCTTTTGGTGTTAGAACCTTAAGGATTTGAAGTGTTGAATAAGTGATTTGTTATGAGTTATTATTTTTATGGTGTTTAATTTGGACGGAGTTAGAATCAATCACAATAAACTCCTAAAAATGTCTTATTTTACCGATTGAATTTGGTTTGTAATGAAACTAATTACCCTGGAAATCTTTCGGAAATATTTTTTGGGGGATTATTTTTGGTTTAGGGTCCTAGAATTTTGGTTCCACTTGAATAACATCCTGATACTTGTTTTTTGGGATGTACTGTGTCTGAGATTTAGGTTTTTCGATGGCCAAAGGTTCGAGTTGTTGAACAATGGCTTTGACTTTAGGTTGATGAGAGGTTACTTATTTATTTATGAGATTTTCAATCATGGTCGAAAGACTTTCATTGTCTTCTTCTTCTGAGGCTATGTCAGCCCATGATTTGGATGGAAGACTTTTCGAAAGTTGGGTTAAACCTTGTTCTTGTAGGGCCTACAGAGTTTGTATAGGCATGGCATATCAGCCTTTATTTGTGATTGGGGTTTGGTTTTCTGGGTAGATGGCCCAATTTGTGTTTGAGGGACATAGGTAGATGACCCTGATTGGGTTGATGACCCAGATTGATGTTTGGGATCAACTTCTTTCTTGGAAGAGGATCCTGACCCTGAATGGGTGATTAGACTAGTTATTGCTAGTCTATTTTTGCTTCCTCTTCCTTTCCCTCTGGAGGAGGAAGACTTTGTTGAGTTTGGCATTTGATCCTCACTGGGACACTCACTGTTTTCCTCCCTGTAAATATTCATGAGTAAGGTAGTCAAGAAGAGAGTTTAAGGTACCTTTGAGAAATTCAATTTCAAAATCAAAGATACTTAAGATTGTTTGCCAACAGGCAAAAATTTGTTTTGATGCAAGGTTTTTAACATCCTTTTGTAAAATTTCTTTTGCAAATTTACAACCCACACGAATTAAAAACCTTTGATTGAGTAAATCATATTGAAAATTAGATATACATAAAACTATTGCTAAAACTTTCTTCTTAATAGTAGAGTAATTCTACTGAGCAGGATTCTAATGTTTTGAAGTAAATGCAATTATTTGTTCTTTGCCATTGATAGTTTGTTTAAGAATGCCACCATAACCTATGTCAGAGGCATCAGTTTTGACAATCTTTTTGGATGAAGGATTGGGAAGGTAAAGATAGGGAAGATCTTTAACCTTGGATTTGATGTGTTTGACAAGATTAGTGTGAACATTGGTCCACGAAGGAGGTGTCTTCTTAAGACGATCATAAAGTGGTTTAGCAAGATTTCTAAGTTGCGAAAAGAAATCAACGGCATAGTTTAGACAATCGAGAAAATGTTGGAGTTGCATTTTTTTGATTATTTAATCAGTAAATTTATTTGCAAATTCAATTGCTCAATTTATTGGAGTAATGGTTCCCTAGTAGATATTATGAACAAGAAAATGATTTTTTTTAAAAAAGATTGATTTTAGTCTTGGATAGAGCAAGACCATTTTTCTTGATTACCTGTATGAAAATGTTGATGTGTTTAAAGTGTTGGTCGATGGATTAAGAAAACACAAGAACATCATCAATATAAACGATGGCAATAGATGAATAAGGATTAAAAATGTTATTCATAATTTTTTTGAACTCTAAAGGAGAATTTTTAATCCAAAGGGCATTACTCTCCATTCATATTGCTCGAAGGGGACACTAAAGGTTGTCTTGTAGCAATCACTATCCTTGATTTAAATTTGCCAAAATTCTGATTTTATGTCAAATTTTAAAAAGATTTTAGCAGAAAAAAGACGATTAAGAATATCCTTCTTGTTTGGAATCAGATATCGAATCCATTGAAGGGATTGATTAAGAGGTTTATAGTTGATAACTAAGTGGGGAGAACCTCACTCAATTTCAGCTTGTTTGTTGACATAAAATGTAGAGCAAGACCAAGAAATCTTGCTCTTTCTAATTAAGCCTTTTTGCAAGAGATCCACAATCTCCTTTTGGTAGTGAATGAGAAGTTCATGACTCATCTGAATAGGACAAGCTTTAGTCGAGATTTTTCGATTGTTAAAATCCTTTTCATAAGGAAGATTGACAATATGTTGTTTTCTTTGCCATAAGGCATTAGGAAGATTGAGCAAGTCATCAATTTTCTTATACGAAATCTCTTCTTTAAGATAATTGATTTGATTTTGTTTGTAAAAGATTGGATTCAAATATCTTATGATAGGAATTTTAAGAAATTCGAATGTAAATGATTGATTTAGATAAATATTAGAAATACCATTATCTGATATTATAATAGGGAAGATTGATTTAATAAATGGTGTTCTAAGAATAACCACATTTTTAAGATTTTTGACAACGAGGAAAGAAGTTTTGATTTCCAATTCTTTCTTTTCAATAATGGCATTTGAAAGTTTTTAATTTACTCTGGGCTTAGAACCACTAGCGGTGTGAAGATGTTCAGAGGTTTTCTCAAAATACTTGGTTGGAATTAGTCCTTCCTAAATGCAGTTTGAATGTGCTCTTGTATCAAATAGAGCTTCAGTTTTAAGGACGAAAGTTCCAATATAATTTTGATCTGGAGGAATAACCAAGTCATTGGGAGAATCATTCTTAGAAGTTTCAGGCTTCTGAGTAGGTTCTTCCTCATCAGTTTGATCATTGGATTGTAGAACAGACAAAATATTTCGATGAACAATTTGTTGTTCTTTAATAAAATGAATTTCATCTTTTAATTGATTAACTTCATACTGAAGATCCTGAATGGTTACAGGTTTGACAATACTCTTTTCAAATTTTTTAAGATATCTTTAAGATTAAACTTGTTATTAATTAACAAACTCTTTGACCTAGTCGAAGAAGATGCATCTTCAAAAGATTATTTAAGTTTTAACAAGAGATTTCCCTTTTCTTGAGGATCTAAAATAGAATTAATGACCTCAAACAAAAGATCTTGTTCTTAGGTGAGAACATTGATCTGGGAAGAAGATGGAGAATCTTCATCATTAGAAGATAGGCCATCTTCTTGGATTTGATTCAAATTATCCAAACATTGATAATTTGAAGACTCCTTATCAAATTCTTCATCAGAAGAGGATTCAACAAGGAGTTGGTTAATCTGTTCTTCAACACATGGGTCAAGATTAAGATTCCTAAGTTTCTTTTTTAACCTACAATACTAGCTTTTATGGCCAGGTTTGTTGCATGTCCAACAGACAATAGGCTTCTTAGGAATTTTAACCTTAGCAAAAGGTGGTTTAGTTTGGAATTCTCTCCTAAGTTTCCTAGGTGGAGTTCCAGATTTGTGGCGATGATAGACAGATTTTTTAGGCTTCTGAGGATTAGGATTATGAACACGTTTTCTAGGTTTTCTAGGCTTAGAGCAAGGAAGACCAAATTGTTCACACAAATTATGCAAATCTTTGAGATTTTGAGCCTTTTCTTTGGCAAGCTAATATTGGATTTTATCATCTTGACAGATTTTCAAGGCTATTTTCTATATGAAAGCAATAAGTTGATCATAAATTAATTGCTTGTATGGGATTTCATTGTTGGGATGTTGGCTTCAAATCTTATCCCTAACCTTATCACCAAGCAATTTCAGAAGACCGACCAAAACAATTACTTTCCAAAAGGGTTCTTGGCTGTCTTCACAGGTAAAAACTCTAGTAAGGAAGGTATCCTTATATCACCTAAAATTTTACACCAAAGATTTGAAAGAAGTTCAGCAGATCTATCCTTCCATATATTAGAATCTCCTATAAAATGTTGAAGTATGGTAAAGATTAATTGATTAACGGAGTCAGGTATTGGTTTACCATCTTGTGTTAAAATGGTGCCATCGTTTTCCGTTTTGACAACACTTTGAATGGTAATCTTGTCTTCTTCAAACAAATAATTATCCCACCATCCTTTTAGTTGTCTAGTGAAATTGGAAACTAAAACGTTTACAATAACTGCTTCAGTACAATTAAGAGTTGTGTCATAGGTTGTTGTCACCATAGACATTTGTTGGAAGACATCAAGGATTTGATACTCAGTTTTTCCATCTATGTTCCATTCATAGATGTGGTTGGCATTGAAGGATTTAGAATGATCTTTTTCTTCAATTAGAAGATTAGGAGGGGTTGCCCTATTGTAATACAATTTAGATGGCTGTTTCCAATTTTGCTGGCTTCTAATGGGATTGATACAGATAGATTTTTCAGATTTAGAATTCCCAATTTCTGGCCCAGTTTGGTTGAGGACATTGATTTCCTTATCTTTGTGCTTATTGGCTTCATGGCTAGATTTTGCTCTAGTAAGAACTGATCTAGAATGAGCTTCCTGTGATGTAAAAGTTTGAGGAGTTTCGTGAATGACTAAGGAGGCGGTTAATTCTTCTATTCTTTGTTTAAACTCATCAAAAGATTAACTAGGTTGATTGAAAGCTTTTAGTTTGGCAAACTATTTCTTAAGCTTTTCATTCATCCTAAAAGGTTTAAAGATTGGGGTTTGAATTTTTTTTGGAGAAGACGTGCTAGTTTCAACACTAAAACTAGGTTTTTCTCCTAGATTTTCTCCTATGATTTGGAGATATTTGTTGGTATAATTGGATTGTTCCATAAGATTTTTGATATCTTTAGGAGAAATGGATTTAAACTCATCTTTAGACTTAAAAGGTGAGGCAAAGATTGGATTATGTTTCTCATCCCTAACATTAGAAAGGATAAACTTGGTTTACGGAGGAAACTCAAATTTTACTATCTGGTCATCCTTAAGATCATACTTAGTGATAACACTAATGGTGTTGGGTTCTCTGAAAGGGTAATCTATGTTATGGTAAGTGGTATAAGACTTAAATTAGTAAAAAAATGTTTGCTTTAACACGATTAAGGAAAGAATAATATTCTTCTCTTATTTGATCTTTACGATTATCCCTGTAATTGTTAAGAAACCACTCTCTTTGAGGAGTCATTTTCTCAGAGTCGAAATCTAACTTAAGGGCTTCATAATCTATGCTAATTGTACTAATGATGGATAACTTCATAGTCTTGCATAGAAGAAAAAGTTAGAGAGGGAATGGATCAAGATTCTTCTTCATTATTTTCCTGCTGATAGACTGGTTGAGGAATCAAAGAAGAGGTTTCTACCCCCTGAAGTTTAATTCTACTGCTTCCACTTGGAACAGTAAAGAAGGATTTTCTAGATAAAATAGACCCAAACAGTTCAGATCTGGAATCTCTGGACAGGGATGATCTGGCAGTGTTAAAGAATTAGACCTGTTGAAAGTAATTTCAACCTTACCAGATTCATATTGTTTAATGCTCTTGAAGCTAGGTGTGGTTTGAGGTTTAGCCAGAGTAACTTTGTCCATGGCCTAAGTTTGAGGGAAATTGATGTCTTCTCACTTGATGGTTTTGGGTATTACAACCTTTGCTTTGGTTGTATCAGTGAGAAACAGAGTTGTTTCTCCAGTTTTGTTGGGTTTAAGGACCCTAGACATGCATGAGTTCATTACCTTATACTGAACTCGGTATATGATATTTACTGGGATGGATCCATCTTTCATGTCTAATCCATAAAGTTGAACATCTAATGTTAAGACATCCAAAATATTTGCATCCTCTAGAGTAACAGTCCTATCGGGATAACAGTTGAAGTAGATTGGTCCATTGCTAAGGCTGGTTTCTACTGTGCCTAGAATGGAATATGTGAATTGGTTATGACGAAAATCTCTTAGGCATAAGAGAATTGAGGTGTTCAATCCTTCTATACCTAGAGGTTTTACAGCAACCTATACACATCCAATGTGCAAGAAGCTGTATTTTTGTTTGTACGTTCTAAGCAAACTATTTAAAAGAAGTCTGATTTCATCAAACTCAAATTTAAGACGTATGTTTGTTTCGAAGGTCCTGATTATGAAATCAGAATTGCGAAATAGTTTCCTTTTGATTTGTAAAGTTCATTTTTTGGAATCCTGAGAATTTTCCTGTCATCTAGTCTTGATTAATATCTTCAAAAGAAACTTCTTCTTTGAAAATATTTTGATTGGATTTTATTAAAAATTGTTCAGATTGAGAAGGATTAAAAGAAGAAGAATAAGAAGGTTGAGAGGATTGAAAATACAATGAACACACTTCAAATAACCAAAAGGGGGGTGAATTGGTTAAAATGGTCTTTTCAAAAACTTTCTTTAAAAGAATTTGTGGAATCAAAACTTGGATCGTATCACTCAATCACCCTTAATCAAAATCAAAAATTTTCTTTCAATCAAGATACATGTTGCGTATCCCGCACACTACGGCAAGTGCACCGATTGTTTCCAAGTAATAAAGATTAGGTAAGTAGAGTATCGTTCTCCACAGGGATTGGGGTGAAATTCACAGTAATATTCAGTCAATGCAATTGGAAAATAAAAAGAAATTATTTGTGAAGAATTGTTGTGTGTTGAATGTTGAAAGTAAAAACAGACTATAAAGGAAATGCAGTAAAGTTGAATGAAGTTGTTACCAATGGAATGAATGATTGTGATCAGGCACAATCCCTTCTGATTCCTCCTCTTTCGTTTGTCTAGTTTGTTAATTTAACGTGCACACATGATAAATCTTTCCTAAAGTTGCAAACCCTAGATAACTAGTAATTCAACCTTTTAATTCGATCGAGAACCCTAAGCCCTTAGCGATTCTGTCAAACTAAGCATTTAGAGAACATATCATATGGGTTCCTGTTATGATTGTTCAGAGAATAAGCCTTTCCTGTATTAGTTAATCCCTAATTCCTTAGTGAATTAACCCTTTAACCTGAATCGAAAACCTAATTCCTTAGTGAAGTCTATCAGTTTAAGCATTTAAAAGATCATATTATAAGTCTGCATTCACGCATCCCTATTCCTAGGTGATGAACAAATGTTATTCTTAACAGGTCAGAAATTAGAACCCCAACGTTCCCATTGCGAATCCTAACCCTAAGTACTTAATTGAAGTGATCAAATTCAAATAAGAATAGAAATTGAAACAGAAAAGAATAAAACAATCAAAACATATTATTCAATACCAGTCAAATTACAGAGGAGTTTTCATCAGTTCATGGCCTTCCCACAATACAAGGTTTAGCCTACCATAGGCCTCAAGAACAACAAAGCAGTAGAATAATTCATAGTTATGCAGAAACCCGACCTTGATTCTTGAATTCTAGAGGTCTTGAGGATGTATAATGGTGTAGAGTGGTGTGTGTAATGTATATCTAGTCAGTTCAGAGGCTTAATATTTATAGAATCATTTAATTACAGTAATAAAGCCTAAAACAACACTCAAATCCGTAACAGATAATTTAAATAAGGAAATAAAATCTTCATGGCATTGTTGGCGCGAACTCCCGCGCTGATCGCGCGGGACCCTCGAAAGGATGGCGCTGATGGCGTGACCCTCCACGCTATCAGCGTGGAGTCCACGAGCTAGAAACTTGTTTCTGGGCAACTGGCGCGGATCGCGCGGGAATTGGCGCTAGTAGCGTGGATTGTTCGTGCTGAAGCTTGGATTTTTCCATGTTGGCGCGACTCGCGCGGATGTTGGCACGACTCGCGCGGATGTTGGCGCAATCCGCGCGAGACCTAAAACCTTGTTTTCTTCTTTTTCTTTGTTTTGAACTCCTCTTTTGGCCTGAAAATACTCAATTGGTAATGAATTGAATTAAAAACAATAAATTAATAAACTTAACTAATTCTAACCTATTCTCCTAATTATTTAACTAAAATATAACCTAAAACTATCCTAAAACTAAGATGTGTTTGCAACACATCAATACACCTTGGAATGCATGTAATGTCTGAACTACTTCTTGTTGATTATATATGGATCACCCAAATATAATTCATAATAGAAAACAAGACACAACAATTTATACTGATTCACCTCACTAACATGGAGGCTACATCCAGTGTCTTCCAACCAACACTAGGTTAGAGTTTTTACTAAATCAAAAGTATTATTTTACAAGCAATTACAAGTAATTATCTTTATCAATCCTATATAAAGAATCAGAATTATAAAACACTATTAGAAAACAAATCACAAAGATCCTAAGAACCCTACTCAGATCTTTAACATATGTAATCGATTAATCTACAAGATAATCAATTAATTTGTTCTTGAGCTTTTTGGAAAATCTTTCACAAACAAGATAATCGATTAATACATGATGTAATTGATTAAAGCAGTCAATGATATGTGAAAGTAAGCTTTGATAATCTATTACAGAAGACTGGTAATCGATTAAAGTAGAGAAGCTCGGGTGAGAATTAAGCCTGTGTAATCGATTACATAAGAATGGTAATCAATTAAAGCAACCAGACTATTTTCCAAATAAGCCTTGGTAATCAATTACAGATGAGTGGTAATTGATTAAAACAGGCATGCTTAATTCGTAAAATACACTTGGTAATCGATTACAGAAGAGTGGTAATCGATTAAAGTGTTCTTCATGACTTTTCCAGAAATAAACACAAGCATGTAATCGATTACATAATAATGGTAATCAACTAAAGCAGTGCACAATCTGATTTTTCTAAAACCATAAGCCATGAGATTTTCTTTTCAAATGCAAACATTTAGTCCTATTTACTAGATATGAATGCATGTAATATGAATTGTGCAAATGCAATGCAAGGATCACTAGGCAATGTACTTGAACCACTTAGACAAATTACAAATGCCTTCAATTTGATTGGACATGTAAAATGCTAAAACTTCAAACTAAATACTTCAGCCTTGCTTTGATAAACTTGCAGCTCCAACTCCCAACTCCCCTTGTATCTAACAAGGATTTGAAAGAAAATCAAGAGGAGAAAGAATGAAAGAGAGACATAATAAAATTTCCCCCTGATATCATTACCATCCTTTGGATCTGTAAAAACATAAAGATAGATCTAGGTTAAAACTTACCAATTGAACTATGTTCCAAACTTTTTTTTATCTCTTAACCATAGCTAATGAATTTCAAACAAAAGGTCAGATGTTGCGTTCCAAAATAATATAGGTTTTATTAACCTCAATTTAACGGGACTTACTACCCTAGTAACACAAGATCTGAGCTTTCTCAGCTTATCATGCTAACTAGTTAAGACATAAAAACTTAAAAATCATTTACAAAAACTTTAAAATGTTTACTACAGATTCATGTATGTAACATAATTCAGATTGGTAATAGATAAACCAGATCTAGCCATATATTCCTACTTCCCCATCAGGCTCCGATACCATAACGACTGGTAATATATATGTAGTTACGTTGAGAATTCTCAAAAAAATCAAGAACAAGACAATTAGAAGTGGCAACGTGCTATTTTTGAAAATTCTTTTCTTTTTAATTTATAAATTTCTTGAATCTTTATAAAGTGTTTCTAGTGAAAATCAATAATTTTATTTATGAAAACATACACGATCTGATCTACTCGGACTAGAAAACCTCCAAACTTGGTGGCCGGCTGAGTAAGTTACTTGGAATACAAACAATCTTGTAGATATAATTAAGGTAAGAGGGAAACTTTATCTTTTACCAGAAAAATAAAGATATCTCCTAAAATCGAAAGTTATCTATTATTAGAGAAAAGATAAAATAGAATCATATATTTTGCTATTTACATTATCTTTCAAAGAAAATTGAGATCCTATCATCCAATTTCGGCTTTATAAAAGGGGTCTTCAAGGAGATTAAGATAATTAATGAATTCAAACTTGAGTGGTTGAAGGATAGGGGAAGGATGGTAGGCGGTGAAATGGCAGGAGAGGGAAAAACAATCGACGCATGATTCAAAGGTAGACAAGAAATAAAAGGTCATTAGGGACGAGTATTCGCATAGGTCTAGAACGGGGAAGAAGATGTCCACTTTCTTTTTTACCAATTTCCCTCTACATTTTGGGGCCAAAGAAATTTAGAATGTCTTTGGCAAGTATTGAAACATTAAAAAGGTATTTATTATGGCAAAGAGGGACAAGAGAAGGGAAAGGTTCGGTTTCATTCGCTTAGAGGATGTTGGAGATGAGAGGTTGATGGCTCTTACTTTGGACAAAATCTTTATACGATGACACAAAGTCATGGAAAACCTAATGAGATTTGACAAAGGGATAGGAATCACAGAATAGGAGGTTAGGAGGTTACAAGAAGGACACAAACAAGAGTCTAACGGATCATGGATGGACACGAAGATTTGGAATGAGGTTACAAAATATAGGGTTTATCCAGGGAAGTCATACGCAAACGTTGTTGCACAAACTAAACCATGGAGGCGTAGAGAAGGGTATGTGGAACAATATCCTTCGTTCAACATCTTTTTCACAATAGATTCGAAAGATCTCACCAGGCTTAGGAGGGATTATGTCGAAAAGGTGAAGTCTAAAGGGGACATATATTTGACACAACAAAAACTACAATTGGAAGATCTTTTCAGTATCCGAGATACACCTTTGGGCTCATCTTTGGTGCTCTTAGAAACTGAAGATCCAAAGGATTTTGGAGAGTATATTAACCAAGGGACAAATTAGGTATCCAGATGGTTCGAGGAGATCACGCCTTGGAAGACCTCCTACATGGATAATGAGATATTGGTATGGATAAAAAAATTTGGTGTTCCAGTACAGGCATGAAAAAAGATATTTTTTAAACTATTGGCATCCTTGTACAAGGAGTTCATGTATGTCAAAGTTGTAATCGAGAAGAAAGAAAGGCTAGATGTATCTCATTTTGTTATATGGATCAATTCTCAGGATTTGATCAATTACAATATGAGGGTCAAAATCGATGAGGATCTATTCGTAATTAGGCTAGTGGAAGACGCTGAGGGTTGTCAAAATTGTTTATTATGCAGGAATAAAAGAACTACCCTAGATAATAACTCTATATCATCGGAGGATTCAATTATCAATGGATCCATGCTCGATGGAAAAGAAAATACAGGTTTTCTATAAAAAGAAATAGGGACAGGATTTCCAAACAAACAATTTTTATTGGATTCAAATTTAAAGGTGTCAGATAACTTGGAGTGGGCCCAAGAGGGATTGGTCGAGGAAGTGGCGAAGAATGGAGAATTGGAGGGGAGGAAGGGGTTTGTGTAACACCTCAACTTACGATCTTGTTATTATTGATTTTTAATGAAAATTCTTTTCAACTTACTTAAGAGCACCCAGTTGAATATAACAAAATTTTGTCAATAACTGATACTCTAAGAAAATGTCATCACTGATTAATATTTATAAACCTGAAGTAACATATAATAAGAGTACAAACTGGCACTGGTTTTATTACATAATACAAATAACTAGGACATTCTGTAACAAAAGAATATACCTTCAAACAACATATCTTTAAACAAAATCTTCTTCTTGTAGACAACTAAGTAGTCTCTCTCTTCGTTGTTCATCTGCTCGCCCGAATAAAATCGAGGTCATAGTAGGTGTCAACCACAGACACAAAATACAGGGTAATTTTATGATAAACATAATTTAAGCAATAGAATATATTTAATATGCAGATATTTATAATAACATCCTCAAAATTTCTATATGATGTATGATTCTCTTAGACGCTTATTATGATGCATGATTCTCTTAAACTCTTGTTATGTGGTACCAACTATCAAGATAGCCCCATCCCAGTGGCACAGAACTGAAACGATCAGTCAGGGTCCCCCGGTGTTGCACAGGATTCTCACCCACACTTCATGTGATCATCATGGGTGGCGTGATTTCCCCACCGCAAGAGTCACCCCCTAGCTCAGACTCCTATCTGAATGCTCAAACTCAGTTCCTGCAGCTATCTAACACACCTCCTCTCTGAGGCAACTCTTATGAGACATATGAGACTGATTCACTTATGCATGTCTCATTCTTTTCATAAACTCAGATATTCAATATAAATCTTCCAATCATTGTCTGACATGATTTACTTAGAAAATCAACATAAATCATGTACAAAACTCAACTTATTACTCATGTACAAAACACAACATATCATTCATGTACAGAGATTCATAGAAACACTCAACAACACATAAAACCTTATTCAGGCACTCAATCATGTAACTATAACTTTAAATCCAATAATTACTCAGATACAAGTCATATTTCACAGAACTTTAAACATTTATTCAAACACAAGTAACACTTATACTATCTATATCATAAAACTTCCCTATACATACCTTATAACCTCTTATGAAGCTTGTCTATCTCTTCCTAATGGTTAGCTTCTACAAGTTGATTCTTTAAGGAAGTGGGGTCTCTTTATGCTTTGAAAATGAAAGGATGAAAGTGAAATGAAGGAGAGGTTTCACGTGGAATAGGTGGAAGAATAGAGTCTTGAATGTGACTTCTTCTTAAGGCCTTCCTCCCTTTATATAGAGTTTGGAAAATAATAAAATATTCAAGGACATTTCTACCCTTTCTAGCTAGTTACTCCCATTTGGTTTCATTAGAACTTAGTTTCATCTCATTCCATTTCATTCTAACTAAACTCATAATAGTTTTCCTAAATATCTTCTATCCTTTATAAAAATCTTCTAAGCCATGATGACTTTCTTCCAAGTGTCCCTCCACTTGGCAAGTTCATGAATCTTCTTCATTATTCTACCTATTTCACGTGGCCAACAAGGAGAAATAAGAGAAAATTTTTCTTCTCTTCATGCCATACTTGTACACATGTATTTCAAGGTTATGATGGCTTCTTATTCCTTCATCAATGGTGGCTTACAAGTGGCTAGGTATTTCTTAAGCCTTCATGATTGTATCTTATCATTTTAATTTATGAATCTTAAGATATTTTCTACTTATCATGTTTTCGTTTCCTTAAAGAGAAGAAAATTGTGTGGTTCTCCTTGTGTCCACATGTCACCTTTTATGAAGAAGAAGAATTCAATTCCAACATGACTTCACACATGACATTCCTTAAGAGGAAGTAAAGTTCAATTTGAACTCTTCTACCTAAAGGATAATATTAAATAATAAAACTCTAGAGTTTTCCAGAAACTGATTTCAATTACAGTATAAATTGCTCACAAGCAGTCTATACAGAATGCTACACAGACCTTACATACAAGACTGCTCTTATCTTAATTCTGATTGGTCCGTTCTGCTTCTAACCATCAAAATTACTAAACCATCTTATTGAATAAGTCTATTCATCCTACAATTAAGAGAAAATTCCACGAATTCTATTTATCATTTTTCCATATTTTTCTGATGCTTGAATTCTCCTTAGTAAAATTTCAAAGTTATTACCGTATGAAATTCATAGAAATCCTATTCTGAGGCTTCTTGTCACAAAGTATTTTAGTAATTTTCCATCCAAAGGCACTTTGTAATTTCATCAAGCTTTCACAACATATCAAAGAGTGTCTTGGTAATTTTTGCCTCAAGGGTACTATGGTAATTTGTCATTCACCCTTGGGGTATGATTGTAATTTTCAAAATATCCAAGGGTATTTGTGTAATTCTAGCTCAAGGGTATTTTTGTAACTTCTACTTTAAAATATCTAACCAAAATATCCAAGGGCATTATCGTCATTTTCACCTCAAGTGCATTTCCATAATTTCTGCTTCAAAGGAAGGGTAATATGGTCATTTCTTCTTCAAACATTTTTGTAATATCTCTAATTAATATTTCACCTAAATAATTTAAATATAGACCAATCAAATCTCACATAACCTAACACTCACATCAACAGTTGCACAATAATAATTCATACAATATATATTTGCAGTTATTGAAATTTCAGGGTGTTACAGTTTGGGCTGGGGGAAGTTGTTTATGGTCTTCCAATAATTATGGGTCCAAAGGCAAACAGAGTGGTTTTTATGGGGGTGATGGTTAGTAAGAATTTGTGACCGACCCTCACCTAAAGGGATACAAGATATAGCCTTGGGCCATATACCTATTCAAAGTGGATCTGAGGGAGCTAGTGAGAGCTAGGGTCCTCTTGATTTTGCTCATCTCAAACTAAATCTTGGTATCTCAAAAGAACCTTCTTTGGTTATACCTAACAAAAAAGAGGGTGTGAGATCTTGAAGACTGAGTTTAGAAAGGGTTTCTAGCCATTATCAATTTAACGATCTGGACAGGAGTTGCCTTAATCAGGAGAGACAATTGATGGGTGTTGGGTTAACCATGAAAGCTTCGGGTGGGATGGCAAGAATATATAGCTTAGGTTAAATCCCATCCATTATTTTGTCAGGAACTATCAATAGTGGGGGTTCGTATATGATATATAAGGTTTTTCACCTGTTCCATTCCCATGTGGCAAATTCAGAGAGAAATATAGGGGATGAAAGCTCTGGTGGTGATGGATAGGTTCCTCATAAGATTTGGGGACTTGCAAAGGCCTTAGGAGTAGATGGTCCTAAACTAGATGTTGTGTATGTTCATCAGATTCAAAATTTAAAGGATAGGGATGCTGATGCAGAGCAGAGGAGATGAGGGCTATCAGAGTTTAAATGAAGTTGATGACTCTGAATGTTAGGGGATTTAGGGATCGTGCAAAAAGAAGGAGGTTGTGATCCCTAATTGTGGATAATAAAGTGGAATTATGTTTTCTACAGGAACCTAAGTGTGAACAGATTCAAGATTGGGAAGTGAAAGATGTAACATCCCTGGTGTTGACAAGGGCGGGGAGTGATCGCCGGTGCAATAAGGCAGGGACAAGGAGCAACTCCTGACAGGCTTCCAGTGAGAGGGGTACATGAATGAATCGAATACACACCCGAACGAGAGGGATCCAAAGGCTATGCAGGTATGGGACTGTACAGTTGAGGATAACTTAAAGGAAATAATATGTACTACCTATACCAACAAGGTGCATCTACTTTTCGGTAGCCCATAACTTAAGACTCCACAGTTAAGCCTACTTGACTTGGAGCAATTCTGGGATGGATGACCTCCTGGGAAGTTTCTCAAGAAGTGTGTGAGTGAGGAAGACAAAGCACGCTGAAAAGTCTTGTGTTGGTATGTGGGGACAGTCATTGATCCTGCAAGTGGCCAGGAGTTACAAAAGAAGTTTGGGGAAACCAAGACTGTCATTGGTTTGCTAAATCATTGATAGGCTTGGTCAAAGGCTTGCTTTGTGTCTGGAATGCAGAGTTATGGAATCTGAAATTTCATTTCCAAAGGGAAGGATTTTTAGGGATGAGTTTGGAATGGGTGGCATTAGGTGAATCATGTGTGTTGGTCAACGTGTATGATGCATACTTCTTGCAAGGGAAGATAAGGTTTTGGAAAGAAATCCTCATGTCCAAAAGAGGATTTGGTTTTAGCAACCAGTGTCTCGTTGATTTCAACATGGTGGTGAATAGTAGGAATTCATGGAAATATCATAGTATCATTCAAAGATGGAAAGGATAGAGTTTGAAGCTTTTATTGACAAAATGGATCTAGTCGATGTTCCATATCTTGGTAGGAAGTTTTTGTCGATTAGCCCGGATGGCTCTTAGATGAGCAGGCTAGATCGCTTCATATTGCCTGAAAGTTTGATATAACAATGGAAGATTGCATCACAATGGATTGGGTCTAGGGAGGTCTCATATCATAGTTTGGTGTTGCTGATTAGGGAGTTTCATAATTGGGGGAGCTAACCATTAAATTTCTTTGATTTTTGGATTTAACATCCGCAATTTTAGGAGTTCGTGAAATCTAATTGGACTCAAGTTATAGATTCAGTGTGGAATATATGTAGTGTTATGAAGAAGCTAAGAAGATTGATATATGATTTGAGGTCTTGGAGTAAAGAAACGTTTGGGTGTATTGATGTCTCTATTGATAAAAAAAAAATTGGAAGAGTTGAATTCATCAAATGAGATGATTATTTGGGGAAGATGTGACAAGTCCGGAGATGAGAGGCTCGTTGTTAAATGAATTCTAGAGTACGGCAGCATTAAGGAAAACATGTTGTGGCAAAAGGCTCGATTATGATGGATTAACGAAAGAGATCTCAATTCAAGGTATTTTCATTCATGCCTTAGAATGAGAACTGTTGGATATAGGGGGAGCAACAAGAAGAATGAAGCCTTTGACTTAGAAGTGTTTTGAGCTTTTCACATGCCTTGAAGATTGAAATCCAAATCCAAGTGTATGAGGAGAAATATGTTGATCCTTGCATTTGCATACATAAAGTCATTTATATGCTTAAGAGTTTTTAACATAGAATCAAAGCTATTTCGAAAAGATCTAAATGGTAAAGCTTTTGGAAAAACATTATTTCACTGAGTTAATCGATTACCATAAAGATTAATCAATTATATTGTTCATGTTTGAATCTGGAAAAGCTTTGATAAACATTTTAATTGATTACATCACGGATTAATCAATTATATAGCTTGTGTTTACAACTGGAAAAGCTTTAATGTACATATTAATCGATTACGCATATCTTGTAATCAATTACCTAGTGTAATTCAAATATAATACATTTCTGCTTTAATTGATTACCATTTATTGTAATCGATTACACAAGCTATCTTGAAAATTATGTTTTCACCAAACTAATCATAGGCTATTTTGAGAAAACCTGCTTTGCTGGTTTAATCGATTACCATAACTTGTAATCGATTACACAAGCTATTTCTAAAAATAAGGTTTTCTGCTTTAACTGATTACAACTCGGTTTAATCGATTATTTTGCTCGTAAATGAAACCCAGAATGTGCCTTGAACACGTTAATCGATTAAGTGATAATTTAATCGATTACATATGCGTTTTAATCGATTATTAGGCACGTGTAATCGATTACTGGTTGTTACAAAGGTTTGTTATAAATAGAGGAAAGGCTTGGCTTGTTTTGTAACTTGAACACTTCGTATTTTCTAAGAATACACAAGCCTTCTGAGTGTTTTAAAGTAAATTTTTGGGTTTACTAACTTCTTGTCCCACTGTTTAATCTTCATGAGCTATTGAATGATTTTTGGGCAAGAAACTTCAAGAGTTTAAAGGAGAGCATGTTCTAAGAGTTTGTTTCTGCATTCAACCTTGTTTAGTAATTCATTTGCATACATTTTCAATGGATCATTAGGTTGCTTCTCTCCTTAATCTCTAAGTGTAATTTCATTTTTACAATTTTTGTTATTTGAAACTATTGTAATTGAGTTCTTGAAGCTTTGGCTAGAGTAGTGTTCTCTAGGAAAGAACAGAGTAGTGTTCTCTGGTTCTTGTTCTTTAGGAGTATAATAGGTTTTAGATTTCTATTCTTTATCTAGTGTTGATAAAGAGAGGTTGTTGTAAAGCTTGTAAGAACAAAATTTTATAATAGTGGAACTCTAATCTAGTGTTGATTAAAAGAAACTGGATGTAGCTTCTGTTGTGAAGTGAACCAGTATAAATTGCTTGTGTTAGTTTTCTTTATCTCTATCTTTACAAGTCATCTTGTTCATTTGATCTTGTCTTCATTATCATTACCTAACAAGTTCTGTTTTGAGCTATTAGTTTCTTGAACTGAGTTGGTTGATTGAATAAGAGCATTCTTGGTTTTAAAAGTGATAAAGATCCTTAACTCTGATTTGATAAATAATTTTAAAAGACCAAGTTTAAACCAATTCACCCCCTTCTTGGTTACTGTGGGTATTCCTATTGTTTTCAAGAACTAGAAGAAATAAGCTAGAGGCAGTTAGTACTTGTTGGATATAGGGAGTGCAACAAGAAGAATGAAGCTTTTGACTTAGAAGTGTTTTGAGCTTTTCACATACCTTGAAGATTGAAATCCAAATCCAAGTGTATGAGAAGCAAATTTGTTGATCCTTGCATTTGCACATATAGTCATTTATATGCTTAAGAGTTTTTAACAAAGAATCAAAGCTATTTCGAAAAAGATCTTAATAGGTAAAGTTTATGGAAAAATATAAATTCACTGTTTTAATCGATTACCCATAATAGTAATCGATTATTATTGTTCATGTTTGAAACTGGAAAAGCTTTGATAAACATTTTAATCAATTACGTCACGGATTAATCGATTATATGACTTATGTTTACAACTAAAAAAGCTTTAATGTATATATTAATCGATTACATAGTGTAATTCAAATAAAATACATTTCTGCTTTAATCGATTACCATTTATTGTAATCGATTACACAAGTTATCTTGAAATTCATGTTATCACTAATTTAATCGACTACCAACATTTGTAATCGAATACATAGGCTATTTGAAAAAGCATGCCTTGCTGCCTTAATCTATTACCATAACTTGTAATCGATTACTCAGGTTATTTTCTAAAAATAAGATTTTTTGCTTTATCGACTACAGCTCGGTTTAATCGATTATTTTGCTCGTTAACGAAACCCAGAATGTGCCTTGAACACTTTAATCGATTAAGTGATAATTTAATCGATTACATATGCGTTTTAATCGATTATTAGGCGCGTGTAATCGATTACTAGTTGTTACAAAGTTTTTGTTATAAATAGAGGGAAGGCTTGGCTTGTTTTGTAACTTGAACACTTCGTATTTTCTGAGCATACACAAGCCTTCTACGAGTTTCAAAGTGAATTTCTGGGTTTACTAACTTCTTGTCCCACTGTTTAATCTTCATGAACTATTGAATGATTTTTGGGCAAGAAACTTCAAGAGTTTAAAGGAGAGTATGTTTTGAAAGTTTGTTTCTGCATTCAACCTTGATTGGTAATTCATTTGCATTCATTTTCAATGGGTCATCAAGTTGCTTCTCTCCTTAATCTCTGAGTGTAATTTCGATTTTACAATTTCTGTTATTTGATACTATTGTAAGTGGATTCTTGAAGCTTTGGCTAGAGTAGTGTTCTCTAGGAAAGAACAGAGTAGTGTTCTCTGGTTCTTGTTCTTTGGGATTCTAATAGGGTTTTAGATTTCTATTCTTTATCTAGTGTTGATAAAGAGATGTTGTTGTAAAGCTTGTAAGAACAAAAATTTATAATAGTAGAACTCTAATCTAGTGTTGATTAGAAGAAACTGGATGTAGCTTCTGTTGTGAAGTGAACCAGTATAAATTGCTTGTGTTGATTCTTTTTTTCTCTATCTCTTCAAGTTATCTTGTTCATTGGTTCTTGGTAGTTTTATCATTACTCAACATTCTGTTTTGAGCTATAAGTTTCTTGAACTGAGTAAGTTGATTGAATAAGAGCATTCTTGGTTTTAAAAGTGATAAAGATCCTTAACTCTGATTTGATAAATAATTTTAAAAGACCAAGTTTAAACCAATTCAACCCCCTCTTGGTTATTGTGGGTATTCCTATTGTTTTCAATACTGATTAAGGTTGCGTGCATGAGGTCGATGAAGTTTAAACAACAATCAGATCTCACTTTGAAAATTTGTTATGTGAGCAAGGGATACATAGACCAAATATAGATGGAGTTCGATTTAAACAACTTTCAGAGGAGGAGTATTCAAGGATATAAATGTGTTTCACCCCGGAAGAGATAAAAGAAGTTGTTTGGTGTTGTGAAAAAGGAAAAAGCTCAGGCCCTGATGGTTATGGCTTTAATTTTTATAAATATTATTGGGTGACTATTTGGGAGGATGTTTGTAAAAGCGTGCATGAGTTCTTTGACAATGCTACTTTTTTGAAAGCAGTGACCTCTTCTTTTTTGGCTTTCATTCCAAAATATTAGCACCAATAGTGTTTAGTGGAGTATCGCTCGATATCCTTGATGACTAGCCTTCACAAGATTATCTCAAAACTTATGGCGTCAAGAATTAAAGGTGTATCGAGCTCACTCATTTCAGAAGTTCAAACGGATTTTCTGCCAGGTAAAACCATTTTTATGGAACTGTTGTGACAAATGAGTTGGTGGATGAGGCTCATATGCTGGATCAAAGTTGATTTATGTTCAAAGTAGACTTTGAAAACGCTTATGATTCTATTAATTGGCAATTCCTAGACTATAAATATTAGGATTTGGTATGAAATGGAGGAGGTGGGTTAAGGCCATTGTTTATACAAGTCACATCTCTGTTCTAGTCAATGATAGTCTGAAAGTTGAATTCAAGCCACATAAGGGATTGAACCAAGGGACCCTTTGGCTCCCTTCTTATTATTTATAGTCATGGAGAGTCTCTTGGGGTTGTTTAGAAGTGTGATGGACAAGGGCTTATACGTTGGTATAAAATTCTCTGAGGAAGCAAAGTTCTTTATTCTATAATACGCAGACAATGCGATTATGTTTGGTGATATTTCCTTCCAAAATTTGTGGACTCAAAAGACTATGCTTAGGATTTTCGAAATAACCTTGGGGCTTAAAGTTAATTTTAGTAAAAGCAACTTTTATGGTATCAATGTTGATAATAGATTTCTTCATGTTGTTCAATGCTTCTTAAGGTGCAATGTTGTGATATTACCATTTAAATTTCTGCGTTTACCTATAGGAGCAAATCCAAGAAGGAAATTTGCTTAGGATCCGATTATTAATGTCTTAAAAAAACATTTGGCTGTTTATAAAGGTAAGAAGATCTCATTTGGTGGCGAAATTGTAATCTTGAATTATGTTCTTGATAGTCTTCCTCTTTTTTACTTTTCCTTCTATGTAGCCCCAAAGTCGATCATTAAAGAACTCACAGTTATTCAAAGGAGATTCTTATGGTGTGGTTCCTCGAAGGAAAGCAAGATTATATGGATTAGTTGGGGATCGTGTGTGTCTACAAAAGAAGGATGGGGGGCTAGGGGTGAAAAGTCTACATTGGTTCAACCTTAGTCTTTTGGAAAAGTGGCATTGGAGGCTCCTTTTAGATAAGGAAGCTATTTGGGTCAATTTTCTTAAGGCAAGGTATGGAGAATTTTGGGATGGGTTAGAAGAGGGTTTAGTCTATCCACAAGCTTTAGTTTGGTTGGAAGACATAATGGGATTGGATTATCAAGATAGTCGGATAAATAGGTGGTTCTCAAGCAGTATAAGAAGCAAGGTCAGGGATGGGGTAAGCACAAGCTTTTGGTTACATAAGTGATGTGGAAATTAGACACGTAGGGATCTATATCCAAGGCTGTATCAGGTGGTTGAGGATAAATTATGTACAGTGGCTAATAAATGGGGTTAGATTGAGTTGGATTGGCATTAGAAGTGGAGTTGGAGGCGTAAATTATTTGTGTGGGAGGAGGACCTTCTGGTTGACTTGAATAATCTCCTGCATGATTTTCATTTGCTGGGGAATATTCCTAATAGATGGATTTGGACGGTAGATGCTTCGAATTTATTCTCAATGGCTACAACATATAAATTCATAAAAGCAAAATTGGGAGGAAGAGGATTCCTTAATGTTCAACCAGATCTCCAGAGATTCACAAAGCTTTGGTCGTGTAAGATTCTTTTGAAAGTTCTAATGTTTTCGTAAAGGTGACTACACAATAGATTGCCAACTTGCAACCAGCTTCAACTTAGAGGAATTTTGTTCCAAGATATTGCAGGTCTTGTGTTTTTTGCGGTGCAAGCATGGAGGATTGTCAACACTTGTTTTGTTCTTGCCCAATGATCTTTGAGGTATGGCGTGGAGTCTTTAGGTGTATGGGTTTTTCTTTTGTTATGCCACAAGAAATAGAACAACTCTATTATCAAATTATAATACTTTTCAAGTAGAAAGGCCAAGAAAATATAGACATTTAATTTGGCATGCAACATGTTGGTGTGTCCGATTAACTAGGAATGCTATTATTTAAAAAAAAAAAAAACAATTGTCATCCTTATATTTGTTAGTTCACTGATAATGAATGTCGAATCATTACAAAAACAAATAAAACTAGGAATAATTCTGCAGTAAAGGAATAACCTAGGTCGACTTAGAGTTACGATTCACTTTGGTTCCGAACTCAATCCACGTATAAACAGTGGGAGAATTTCATCAAACAGTTTACAAATAGTAAACGAAAATTGCATAAACACACAAAAAAAATGCAAAAAATGAAAAAAAATAGAGAAAATTGATGAAAGATGTTGTGAAACAAATTCAAGAATATCAACCCAATTCCCAAAACAAGCAATTCGAATTATCATAGTTCTTCAGATAATGGTCACATTATGAAGGTTCATTCAATGTCATTAGAAGCAGTTCAATCGAATTAACTCCGAAATTAATTGAAACCACAAATCAGATTGCAATATATCATCCAAACAATTTGTCATTAAAACTCAAAATTAGGAAATTAATCCATAACCTAATCCGATTTCAATCCTAAGCACATTCGTAATCATGAAAATCGAAAATAGTATTGGAGAAGAAGATGAACATTCACACATAAATTGAAATACCAAATCAAAACTCAAATTCTCCTTGCTTGGACTGGATTCTTGGATTAATTGATTGTTTAGCATTCCATGATCATCATGAGTAGAAGAGTCACAAAATATGTGCTAGAAAATAGAAGAACAAAATTTAAAAGAAGAAGAAAAATGAAGAATAATTGAGAAAAAACGAGAGAGAAGAGTTTGATCTAAAAACTTGCACAAGAATTCTTAAAAATTTGTTTGTACCAAATGAAGTAACTAATTAACTAACTAACTACACTGACATATAGTGACTGAACAGAAGGAAGGAATGGCCTCTGATTATGCTCATCTAATTTAACTAATTAAGCTAATTACACAAATCAAAGCCCAATCTTGTAGCCCAAAGCTCAAGTGCAGAGGTTTTGACTTTCAAGCCTAAAATAACCCTCGAACCGGCAGAATTGGTCCAAACTTATCTCTGACAAAATTGTAACTCTTTTCCTTATCTTTCCAGGGACAACTCATATGCTTCATTTTGGAGTTCTGTAGAATTCTCTAGGTCTTGCAAAAGGAATATAGGTCAAGCAAGCACAAAATCCGAAAATAAGCAACAATTATCAATTAAGCCCAATTATTTTTCTAAGACCTAAACTAAGTTAAAGTGAGAAAATAAGACTCCAAGAGAAGTCAAATAAGCTAAGAAAAATAGAAAAATACTAAACTAAAAATGTTCAATCACTCACACCAAGAAAATTTCTTGGCAATGGTTGTTATACAAAACTAGAGTTAGGTCAGGCTGCTTTTTCTCATCTTGGTGTATAAATCCCACACAATGTTTATTGGGGTAAGGAAGAAGAATATGAAGCTTGGTATTTTGGGAATTGATATTTTCTTTATTCCCTTTTTGATATTCATGGGGCTCATTTTGGAAGGGTTTGTTTTGTTATGGCCTCGCTAAAGGTTATGTTATACATCTTGTACAATAACTTTTTGTTATCTATATATACACATTTGCCTTTCAAAAAGGGGGTCTTCAAATATCAGAAAAACCAACTATAATCCAACCTACTTTAAGATACAAGTTCTTATCTCTGTGCTGCTAACTTCGAAGTGTCTTCGCAGATACACCTACCATTTTTTGTGGAGGAGCTCAAGGAGGAGGAGCACCGTGAGGGGTTCTACCAAATTTGGTAAGAACAAGATCAATTCATATCCAATATAATCATTACAATAGTTGGGGAAAATCAGACATGTAGGAAATCTACATGAGTTTACATAGCACCAAAAACAAAAGAGGAATTAATAAGGGGGAAAACATGTTTGCTTTCTTTCTTTTTACACATGAAATATGTGTTTGATTATTTTTATTAAAAATAATTTTAAATCCTTCTATTTATTTTATATGATAAGTATCAAATACTTTTTATATTTTCAAAATGTTAAATACTTTCTTTATAAAATAGTATTAAACATATTTATAAGAAATGTATAAAAAAATATATTTATAAAAAGATGTAGTATTTCTCTTCCCATAAAAAGCCAAATATAGTAATATATATAATTATTAGTAATCTTGAATTGGTTAGAGCATTTTTAACGCTCATTGCTTAATGAGTTACTTATTTCTAGATATTGTTGCTTAATTTTTTGACAACTGGAGAAGATTTACGTGTCATATTGGGTTAGTTAACATTAAACTCTGGTTGTTTCTATAAGCAATAGTTACTTATGATTAAACAAAAATTTACCATTTAAGAATCATTCAAGGAGTCATTTAAGGATTTGGTAAAATTATGTTATTACAACAAAATATGTATGAGTTGTTTAACTATGTTGTGACATTGTGGGAGACAATTAACAGGAGATAAATGACTCAAAATGGGTTGTTAAAATTGCACCATTAGAAATGTTCTTAGGATTTTAATTATGAGCGATAAGAGTCTCACTCTGATGATTCAATATAGTTATATATACAAGAGTTGAATTTGAAACTACTTATTAAACTAAAATAATTGTGTATTAGTTGACAATAATATGATAACAAATGTTAATCAGTATCTTTAGGGCATTGATTATAAGGAACTACAAGAAAATATATTTTCATTCAGATGGGCAAAATTATGTTGTTCATAACTTTTTTATGTTCTCTTATAATTTTCATAATAAATATTTTTTCTTTTATGTTTTTAATCAATGTCACTGATTAACAATATCCTAATATGATTTGGAAATTCTCGGTAACGAAAAATCAAATCATTCTAACCCCTATGCGTGTGCTTTACAACCTTTGGTATGGATCAAATTGCTTATCCAATTGAGTCGTAAATGGAAAGAGGTCCGAAGAAGATCCTGTTTAATGCTACTTGAATTGTGTCCTTCTATGTAGATACTTCGCTATGTGACAGGGATTTCAAACTAAGCCCATCACCACCAGCAATGAGAAACTATTAAATATGTAAACCGCCCCACCATTGTTGGCTTGCCAAATGTCAACCAAAGCCTCGCTAATAAATGGACTTTCATTAATGACCCACACCTAATTTGACTTGCTTTCATCAACTCAAAGATTGAAGGGAACAAAAATAAGCATTAATTAGTGGATGACACTCCCCCACCAAGATTACGGATGCAGATAAAGGGCCTTAACTATAGACTAATAAAAGACATTTTAGTAGTAGGACAAATTAACAAAAACGATGGTTTTTGGGATATACACACCTGTTATTGCTTCCATGTGAATTGTGATCAATATTGTGCATAATGCGCTATAGCTAGTCAACAATGGAATGGGATAGGATAAGAAATAGGTTCATTAAAGTAAAAATTAGAGTTTGATTCATGATTACGCTAAAGATGAGTTAAAGATTATTTAAATATACTTTATGTAAAGTGAGTATTAAATAAATTTTATATTTCTAATATAATAATTTATTTTAATTTTATTTTCTTAATCAGTGTCTTAACATTCTCCAATAAAGAATTGAAAAAAGAAGGGGGACAATTCTCTCCTAAACAGCCTCACCCGTGGAATGAAAACATGTGCGGTGGGATTTGCTTCGGGCAAACCAAAAACATTATACCCATCTAGAACCTGTTTGGTCTTTATATATTGTTCTCACTTGATAAAACCCAATATTTGCATGGGAGAAAGAAACCCTTCGCCAGTGTTCGTCCATATTACATGGGTTTCTGACTTGACATAGGCCCAATAGCTATCTACCTCCAAACAAATCATGGGCTTTACTATTCTCATTTGTCACTGGCTTTACACTCTAGAGTTTTACTTTATACACTATAAGCGTTTCTTCATACACTATATGGGTACAGTGGAAATCCTAAATTGCCCTTTTAATTATTTTGCTTAATTCAAAAAGCTTTGAAAAACCATAAGGCGCTTTGTTTCTTTCTTCTGTGTTTTTCAATTCTCGTCTTCTCCTAAGGCTCTCCATTTTCGAAAGCGTGGTTCTCCGACAACAAAGGCAGGCGCTCCACATTGTTGGCCGCGGGTCGTGGTTGGTATTGCTGGTGGTGGCTCCATTATCGACGACGCGAAGAGGTAAGCATCCCTGCTGGTTCGTGTTTTAGGGTATATAGTGTTTTAATCCGTAAGCATTTGCGAATGGTGAATACGGATCAATGGATCTGGAATTTTTTTTGTTGAAATTCCCACGGATCATGTAATCCGGACGGCATTAGCGAATGTGAACACGGATCAGTGGATCCGTACCATTTTTTTTTTTGCTTGACGGATTGGTGTATCCATAAGAACATGATGGAATTGCATGGTGCATTCGTACGGATTGGTTGATCCGAATTACCATTACGGATTGCACAATCAGGAAAGAGGTTGCGGATCCTCTAATCCGTGCGCATGGGATGCCATTATAAGCTTACGGATCCTCTAATCCGTTCACACAAAAAAAACCATTCCGGATCCAGTAATCCGTATGAACCCTCAGAAGCTTTAATTGTTTTTGAATTTGGTTTAAATGTGATTAGTGCCTGTATATTAGCTGCTTCAAATGTGAATATGTGTATATGGATGGTTTATTAGGAAAGATAAGTTACCATTGTAAACTTGATTGTGATTTATAAGAATGATTAAATATGAATGTGTGTATATGGATGGTTTATTAGGAAAAATAAGGTAACATTGTAGGCTTGCTTGTAATTTATGTGAATGATTAAATATGAATGTGTGTATATGGATGGTTTATTAGGAAAAATAAGGTACCATTGAAGACTTGGTTGTGATTTATGTGAATGATTCAAAATAGTACATGTTTCTATCTTATATTTGAATTTTCCTTTAGCATTAAGTAAAAAAAAAAAAAAAACATAAAGGACAATAACATGTTGATATTGAAGAAAGACTTAGAGCAGTATAAGTTAACATTTTCATTTTGCTGTTACTTGATATTGGTTAGTTGTGTATATGCATTGAGTAGATCCATTGGTTTATGCTGGACTTAGAAGCAATTTTTCATTAAGAGCTAAAGGAAATGAAAGAAATATATAGAT
>PYAF01004170.1:378854-396644 GCA_007407185.1 Glycine tomentella | reverse complement strand
TGGCCCCTCAGGCACATCAAGCCCATCAACAAGGCTCTTGCATGTCTCAAATCAAGTGACTCAATCCAAGTCACACATGCATAACCTAGAGCCAAAACCAACATTCACCAAATCACAAACTGAAAGCTAATCCTTCCTCCTCTCATCATTCTAAACACATCTCTCAACTGGACCCAGAGCTAATTCTAGCTCTATCACAAGTGGGTCACTATTCATCAAAACCCCCAAATCACAAATCAATCGGAGAAACTCGAGTTTCTTACCTCAGAACTGATAAGGAAGGCCTTTGGGCTACTCTCCCTAGCCTTGGTGCACCTGAAACACCGCCGTTCCTCGCCCAACTTGAGCTCTCTTCAACCTTTCTCAAAGAAGGGGCTTTTTCTAGGTTTCAAAGAATATGGAGGAAGGATTCAAGCTCAAACTGAGTTCTAGGGGGTTTGAGGTAGTTAGGAATGTGTTTTGGGTCACAAAATGATGTTATGGGAGCTTGGGAAGCTCTCCCATGGCGGAAATGGCGCTGGGGAGGAAGAAGAGAAGGTTTTCTCTTCCAAAAACGCGATTCCCCTTTTATACTGGGTCTGTCTGAGGTCTGGCGCGATCCGCGCCAGATCCCGCGCTACCCGTGCCAACTGCACCGCCCTGGTGACGCTAACCGCGTGGAACCCATGCCTCCAGCGCCAACTTCCAGAACCTATGGCGCCATCAGCGCCATACCCCGCGCTATCCGCGCCAACCTCAAAACCCAGCTGGCGCCACCAGCTCCAACCCTGGCGCTGGTCGCGTGGAAAACCAGGGGAAATGGGTGTTCCAGGCCACTTCCCGCGCCACTGGCACCAGCGGTGGCGCCATCCGCGCCGGCTGCAAAGTCATGGCACCCCTCGCACCATGTTCCAGAGAATCTGGCGCCAACCGCGCCAACCATGGCGCCAATTGCGCCACATACCAAACATGGTTTTCTCAGCAGGACCTCTGGCGCGATCCGCGCATAATCCCACGCCATCCGAGCCAGGACTCTGGGTTATTATAGATTACGTAAAATTCTTGGGAAAAAAAAAATACAAAAGACAAACCAAAGTTGACCACTTCTATACATTCCAAACAAAAATAAAAGAAGGATGGGATCCTATATGTAGTCTTGTGCCCACTCCATCCACAATATTTCCAAGAGGAGGGAGAATCCACTTAAACATCATTTGCTCTTTCGCAAAGTTAGTTCGAGATTATCATAGTCATAATCACATGTGTCACACATAAGTGTAAGCTTACCAAAATAAAAATACATATGCAAATAAACCAATTAAGTTTATCGAGAAAGAGGAGAACACTAACTATATATACTTCGAAAATACTTTTCATAATAGTCAAGAAATTTTTAGCTTGTATAAAATGTCATTTCCTACTAATCATAACACAATCTTCAATTACCATCAACATTATACTTTCCTCACCAATTATCATCATGAGCCATCAAATATCATAAGTCACATATAATCTTCAACTATCATATATAGTTCCTCAACATATTCAATCAACAATAACCATCATCATAACTGAAGTACATCATAAACTAAAAAAACTTCAAAACATCAAACATTGACTTTACTCCATGGAGTTTCAACATATAACAACATATTTGGAATATTTCTGTGCATCCGCCGTATTCTCAAATGAATATTTTTGTGTAACCACAATATTAACAACAACAAAGAAATATTCATGTGCACCCACTGTATCCCTACCAGTAAAGGGATATTTTGTGAACTCATTACATTGCCAACGTTACAGGAACATTTTTGTATACCTACCATATTTCCAATGACAAGAAAATATTTTTGTGCACCGATCGTATTCCAGCTGCAATGGAATATTTATGTGTATCAATTGTTTACTCATTGAATTCTAGGAGCAACACACATATAAAATCCCCTACGATTCTAGGTATGAACACCTTCATATTCTCCATCTCACATGGCCTAACTTAAGGTCCAAATATATCTCAACAATCAACAATCAACACAATAACAATGAGATCATGTTAACATAATATAAACATCACATCATTAACATAATTGTAGTCATCAATTTCAACACCATAAGGATTCACCATATCATAAACTCATCAATATTTCATTAAGATCTGATTCCATCTTTTCAAATTTATACTCATCTTAACAACAATCAATATTTCTCAACACATATTATAAGTATCTTAATCAACAAATAAAATAGTTATTTTTCTTCTTTATAGCTAAATAGGAACTTGAGGACAAAGGGTATATTAATCCCAATTTTCTTTCATGTCAATAATAATAATTCACCTGTTCAAATCATAGATATCTCAAACAAAGAAAATAAACCTCTTACAACAATGGCAATTCTAATTGAATTCCATTTGGAAACCATTCTAATCAAGTCTACAATATGCTTTCTCACTTAAGCACCACTAAATTCTCACTTAAGCTAGAATTACATAGACCATTTCCTTTATTTTGGTTTTGAAACTTAACCTAGGTCAATTTGCACTTAAGCACTATCTCACTTAAGCCTGGGACCACCCTCATTTAAGCCATGAAATCAACAACAAAATTTTCTCTCCAGCTTGTCTCGCTTAAGCGAGAAATACTCATGCTTAAGCGATACAAAGTTTGTATAAGGACCCCAAAATTCAATCCCAATTTGAATCCCACCCAAAGCACAAGTTTTCTATGCCAATCATAAAGGCAAGCTTCCCTTACCTTACAAGTTTTCACCCAAGCTAGGTTTTGAAAAATAGAAGGGAATAAAAGGATCTTGAGCTCCATCCAAGGTTTTCCTTCAATCAACAACGCTAACACACCAAAACCATAGAATACAAACCAAAAACAATATTATGAGGGTTTATATACCAAAACCCATCATGGGTTAAGCAAGAGGAAGGAAGGAGATGAAGAAGAAGGATAAGAATTATCACCATTCATAGGAGCTCAACCAAGCTCAAGGATAAGAATTATCACCACCCATGAAGAGCCAAGCCTCAAGCTTGAGAGAACTCTCTATGAGAAGGAGGAGTTGATAAGGAAGGAGAAAAAGAAGGAAGAGCATCAATAGAGAAAGAAAGAAAGATAGAGCTTTTGAGAGAAATAAGATATTTTATATTTATATACTTGTTTCAACCATTCTTGCTCAAGCGCCACCAAAACCTCGCTTAAGCACATGTGAAACTGCACATAAGCCCCGACTTGCTTAAGCTAGAATCTTCCCTCGCTTAAGCAACAATGTGGCTAGCATGAATCTCTCATTTGCCACTTAACTCTCACTAGGATAAACAACCCAAAAGGTTATCGGGACAAACCCAAACCACCCCATAGATAATTAACATACTTTATTACTTAAGGTTTTTAAATCCTCAAAATTAAAGTTAATTTCTCTTGCATTTTAAATCAAACACTTAATCCATTATGAAAAATAGTGTTACAATGCACACTCCATTACAAACTGAAAATGTATTTTGAAATCAACAAAAAACATTTTAGTGAACAGTATTTTATATATATATATATATATATATATATATATATATAAAGAAGTGTACTTATGAAAAACATAAGCGTGTTTAACTATTGGCTATTACTATATACACTTCCTCTAATGGCTAAATGCACTCCTTTTCGCATCATTTTGAATGGTTCGAACTTCAGAATTTTTTTTGTTTAACCTGAATCAAACTAAACTAATAATGAACAGGTTGGTTTGGTTTAGATAATCGGATATCCGATCAATTTTTTTATATAGATGTAAAGAAAATTAAAAATAACATGCTTTGTCTCGATTTTGACAAATAATGTTATAACATAATGTAAGATACATATTTGAATTATATTGACTTATAAACAACTAAATAATAATATAAATTGTAGAAAATAACACATTATTAATTGCTTAAATCATAAAACTCATTTATGTATAATGACTAAAAGGAAATAAACTAAATTATTCAACACAAATCTTGATTTTGAAGGCAAATTGAAGTGAAACACAATGATCAAAAGATTCAAACGAACACAATAGTAAGTAAATTAATAATAATAATAATAATAATAATAGATATATAGTAGATTTGGTTCTAATTTGAAAAGTGTGAATATGTTACTCGAACCAATCAATATCGGATTTTAATTGATTTGATTCTGGTCCAACCCAAATATGAAAAAATCTGAACCAATTTAATTGATTCAGTTCAGATTCGTCATATTTGTGGAATTGATCTGAACTGATGAATACCCCTAATTTTTTTACTTTCATTTTTCAAAAATATCCCATTCTCAAAGTTAATATCCAGATTCCCAAACACATTCTCACCGATGGATTAACATTACCGGATAGTAAAATTCAGAAATGCGTTAAAAATTTAAGATTACTAGAAAGTAAAAAATAGTTAACACATTCTCAAAAGTAGTTCCGGAAGCAAAATTGAAGATAGTTTTGTCCACTAGCAGATTCCAGATGCGAATTAAACTTTTCCTCATTCATAACTTCTGCACATGCATCTTCTTCAACCTTATGAATAGATAGTTACTTCCAGTACATGATTAGAATAATCATAGGCATTTGGTACAACTCCCACATCCATAGCTGGAAGAATATCAAGAAAAAAAAATCCCAAATGATATTTTACTCTGACTTGTGACTAGCTATAACCTGGTTTCGGTAGTTGCCAATTGGAGTTGCCAAGGACATAATTTCAATAAGGGCAAGTACGAAGCATGTTGGTGGGAGGTTATGCTACCTTGCAATTTTCAATCATTGGAGAAGAGATAATAGGGGAGTGTCGTAAAACCAAAAGGGAGAAGTACGAGCAAAGGTGACGAAACGAGCAAGGAGTGCTAAGGTTAGTTAAGTATATTTATATAAAAATAGTCGACTAAATAACTTATTTTGGTTATTTATCTTATTTGTTTTTCCAAATTAATTATTTATCTTTTCAAAAATTTAATTTGATCATTTATCTTATTTTTTAGTTTAATTTAGTCTTTTATCTTTTTAAAAGTTTATTTGGTCTTTTATTTTATTTTTTGGCTCTGTTTGATCATTTATCTTATTTTTTTTTGGTTCAGTTTCATCTTTTAGTCTATTTAAAATTGATGTAATTAATCATTTAAAAATAAAAAAATTTGGTTTAGTTTTCTCTCTTTCCCCTCTACTTCATTTTAAACAAAAAAAAGTTCATTTTTAAATGATTAATAAGATCAATCTTAAATGGATCAATCTAATAAGAAAACTGAATTTTATCTTTATCTATATGTATATTTTGATATTTTTAATTCAAAAAGAAATAAAATCAAATGCTGGAAATTTAAAAAGATAAATTGAAAGGATAAATCAATTAAATCTACCAAGATAAAGACAAAAATAATATAAATAACAACCTAACAAATAAAATCTAGAAAGATAATAGCTATGATAATTTCTTAATAAATTTAAAGATAACTATCTAATATACGAATATAATTTCTAAAAAGATAATATAAAATAAAATCTAAAAGATTTTTTAATTTGAATTTCAAACAAATATTCTCCGACAACGATGTCAAAAACTTGTTAACGTTTTAATTACGTTAGGATTTACGTTTGCCAAGTGTATCTGAATCCCAATTGTAGTACTAAACTAAAGGTCAGGTCATCTCCCAAGGGAATAGTGCAAGGATGAATATTCAAAATAAAACCTTCGGATAAATATATTTTTGTGTTTTTATATTTTAAACTACCTAAAACTAAAACTAATCAAAAAGGAAAATAAAAGATATAATTTTCTAGTGAGATTAATGTGCTGAAAATTTCATAACAGAAATTAAAAGAAAATGTAATAAGTTACTTGTTATGATAATAAGTGTAGAATGAAACAATAACATTGAGATGCTACGATTGTACACAGAATCTCCCTATTTGCTGTAATTCCTCACACTTATACATTGTTATATCGTTCATCCTCAATTCACTAATGTTTCTATCCCTAATCCCTTAGGTGATACACCCTAAATCATTTGTCTTGATTCTCAATCCCTTGTCAAACCAATACAAGAAATCAGCATTATCGTTTGGGTATTAGTGAAGTTTAACCAAGATTATTCTATCCCTACAGATAACCCCAATTAATTAAGTATCCGATTCAGTTCGGATTTCAACGACACTCGCCAAAGTGCATGTCAATTCCTGAAATCATCTATGAGGTTTGCAGGCTCACAAAACATTAGGTATATAAGACAAATAATGAACTCACACAATATATTATTATGAGAAAATTACATCGAATAGGGTTTAATCCTTTCCTCTCTTAGCTAAGAAAGAAACTAGTCCCTCATGAAATACAAGAAGAGAGAAGAGAAAAGGATTTTTCAGTTAAGGGTGGTGTGTAAAGGTATTGTTTTGTTGTTGTCTATGTCTCTCTATTTATAGAATCATAGATGTGTTTAATAGAGGCAAATAATCTCCTTAATTTACAAAATAATATAATTTATACAAGGAAATTATCTCTTTAGCGAATATAATCTGTTTTAATTGTTGCAATCATCTTCCAAGTGATTTTGTTCATTTATATTCAAGCTATATCTCCATAATTATCTCTATTTTGAATTAATTCAGTTTCTGGACATACTGTCTTGTATGCTCCTTGCTTGAGCTGGCTTAAGCGGACTATACTTTGCTTGAGCGAAGCTACATTGTAAAATTGCCTTATTTCTCTTCAAAAACTCACAAAATCATATTAAAAACTGAAAACATAACGAATTTAATTCAAAACAAGGTATAAAGTATACTAAAGTATCAAATAAACGTCTCAAATTGCATATGAAAATACGATAAATTTGAAGTTTATCAATAATTTCTTAAAATGTGCTAGATGAAATGCTTGATCTTAGGAGGTATGCACAAATTCTAGATTAAATTCCAATTGCTTGGCCTCTTCAAGTGTTCATTTTGGATCATGTGCTCCATAAGGTGATGGTACGCTAATTTTACACTATATTCATCATTAGAGGATAGTCTCTAGATAAGTTTGTCACTAGCCAAAGTATTCATAAGGGTAAGCATGTAATATTGCAATGGTCATTTGCTTCAAATACCTAGTTAATAATTTCTTGTCGCCATGTTTTTTGCTTATGATTGATGAGAAAGCTCACCATGAGTTTTTCAAGACTGAGTGGTGGAGGTGTAGTAATGTAAGAATTATGTGATGATCTTGAAGTGACAGAAATACCACAAGAAGGGGGGTTGAATTTGAAAACAAGATTATGGGTCTCACCAAACCAAGAGGGGGTGAATTGATTTTGAAATCAAATCAAAATAAAAACAGTTTTGAAAAACTTTTGATTCCAAGGATATCACAACCTTGTTGTTTAAAACGAATTATTTAATCAATCACCCGTACACAATATCCTTTTGTTAAGGTACTTCAAAAATAATATCTTTAAACTCAACAAATTGATAAAGCATACAATAGAGAGAGATAAGATTCAAGAGAGAATGGATAACAAGATTTATACTGGTTCACTCTCTATTTCTAGAGAAACTACTCCAGTTATCTAATTCAACCTAAATTAGATATCCATTATGCACAACGAGTTCTAAGACATACAACCCTAGGGTCCTTTGTGAAAATATAAGCCTAAGAGACATCTACCCTTAGCTTCAAACTAGAAATCCATATTCTAGCATGTTGTAAAGACTCATGCATATGCTGCAACAATATGTAAAAATATATGAAAATAGAGTTTAAACCATTCAGGTCAAGAGACTTATTTGAGTCCATAGAAAGAGTTTAAATCTTCCTCTTCTCCATGATGATGTATGATGTACACATAGGTAGATTAAAATTAAAAAGCAACAATTAATACAAATACCACTGAATAGGAGTTAGGCATGTAAAAAGACAAAACTCATCAAAGCTTGATCTTCATGTTGCTCCCCTATCTCTAACATAATTGGGTTTTGAAAATGTTTTAATGTTTCTTTGAAAACAAAAGATTTCTGATTATAGCTCAGATTAAGTGAGTTCAAAATGAAAATTTGTTTCGAGCTTAGAATGGAAATTTAATTTGCTTAGAATGAAAATGCAACAATTCTGGAAAAATAATTCTGTTGCAGTTTAAGACTTATGAATCAAAGATAGTTGCTTAATAAAACTTTTTGGCAAATCAATGTTTGGTTTTATTTTTATGTTTGATAAAAAGAAGATTTAGTGATTTGATCAAAATCAGTGTTCATATATGTGCAAAGGAAAGCAAAGAAAAGGAAAAAGAAAGAATGCGCAAAACATTTTTATATTGGTTTGCCCCAACATTGAGCTATGTCCAGTTCTCAACCTTAAAGATGAGATTTCACTAACACAAATAGTTCACAACTGGACCAACAAAGCACTAGATTTCAACAACCTGTCAGTTCCCCATTGGACTTCAACCTAGCCTCTGCTATACCAACTACAGTATTGGATTTCGTGACTGCCAGCCACTAATAGACTTTACAAAAAAAAAAAGCATGCGATTCAACTGCACAGATGTTATGTTTTCTCCTCATAAGAAGGATTCCACTTAGGAACTACATCTCTCATTTCTATCTAAGATTATTACAAGCTTTGAAAGCACAATACAAAAGTAGGTCACTCTCACAAAGAGGGTTAAAGCTAAAACACAAATCTCTCACTAAGAGATCTAGCACAAAGTATTATAGATTTGGAATGCTCTAGCTTTAGCTTCATAGCCTTCGAAAATTCCTTATAAATCCCTCAAGAAGATTGTTGGAATGCTTCATCATTGTTAACACTTTTTCACAACTCAAAGCATTTTGAAGTTGATCACTTCAGAAAGATTTAGTGGAAGTTCAGTTGTTGATGTGTTAGCGTTCTGTCCAAGGTTAGACTGAGTATATTCTTCAATCTTTCATTCTGATGGTTCTCATTAGTGTTTCTCATGGAAACTTTTTCATTCAACAATATTTCATCTTCTTATACAGTTAGTTTTTCCTTTCTGATGTGCCTACAGTGATTGGCAACATATAAAAGTTGAAGAATTGTTAGACATTAGTCTTCTAATTTTTTTCAAGTGATTCATTCTGAGTGTTCTTGAATCATTATGAAGTTTTGAAACTAAGAGTTAGAGTTTGCATCATTCTGATCTAGACTCTATATAGCTTCATTATGAACCATGACGCTCTTCATGTAGCCTTTGATGAATCTTGTGTGTAAGGCCTTTTTATTTAGTATCTTGCCAAGAACCAACTACTTAGAGGGAAGACAAATCCATCACTATGATGGGCTTCAAAAGATCTTCTGTGTTCTCAACTTTGAGAATAGTTCTTTGAACCTTTCTAAGCATCATTATTAGTACCTCAAAATATAAGAACACATCTTCTTCTTAAGGGAATAAACACTGAAACTCTTAAGCAAAAATGTTAATCATCACTTAATTCCATTATTCTTTTAATTTTCATTGCTAATGATTTGTCATAATGCTCTCCCATAAGTTTCAAGAATATTGGTGAGATTTGTTGTTTCTTTCTTTGTATCCATGCAAAATAGAAAACAATTGTCAACAAATAAAAGGTGTGAGAGGACCAGAGCTCCTCTACACACCTTGATACCATGAATATATCCTTTACTATCATATTTTCTTAGAAGTGAGGAAAGTCCCTCTGTGCACAATATGAAAAGGTCAGCCATAATCTTATGAATCTTTTTGGAGATACCAAAGTTGTTCAGACCTTAGTCTTCATTAGCAATGGCTTTGGCTAGCCTCTTCTACTTCCTTTTGTTGATAGAATCCAAGTCCACCAAAGGATCCTTCTTCAAACTTTGTTCTAAGGCAACCTTCATAGCTTTTAGGTTAGTCTTGCTAAACTTTTTTTTGTTTAGCAACAACTGAGCCCTGGCCTATTAGGGTGTGCTTAGAGTCTTCATCCATCTTGTTGAAGACATGGTACACTCCTTGATCCCATAGAATCTTGTTTGTGAGAGCAGTATGATAGATGTTGTCTAGACCACCTAAGCCCTTCAGGTTCCTCAATTTGTTAATGTAGATAGTATTTAGAAGGTCAAAGGGGAGGTTCTCCCTCAAGTGAAAAAGCACAAAATTGTGGGGGTTAGAGAAAGTTGTTTTGGAACCTACTTTGTGAATAACACTCTAGTTCAGAATGTTAGCCCAAATCTTTGCTTTCTCGCACATCAGATTGTACATAATGGTTTTTTTTATCACCAACTTTTCAGCATTCTCCCGGTAAAGCGCCCTTGTAACATACGAATCATAGTTCTTCTCTCATCCCTCTTGATAGGCACTGCCTTCATGTAGACAGCCTGTTGCCTTGGCTATAGTGTCGTTGGACAGCATAACCTTAACTCAAAAACCTTGGATGCTATTGTCTTCTTGTAGACAAACTCAACATGCCTCTAGAATGTTCTAATGAGTTTAGGGTAAATAGTTTGTGGTTCATTAAAGAAATGTCTCACACCACAGAAAAAAATAGTCTCATTGAGCTTTAGACCCACTTTTTCGAGTTATTGAATTTCAAAAAAGTGTTCTACATGAATGGATGGTTCATAGTCTGTATGGATGATGGATATTTCCATGGTTGGGATAGTCTCGGTAGCAAGGGTGTTAGAGGTGGCCATTGCAGAGAGTTTGAGAGCTAGGGTTTGAATATCAGAGTAGTGTGTAATGCTAAGAGTTTCGACATAATAAAGTTTTATAGTGGAATTTTTGGCTTTTTCAAAATCAATCATTAAGCATTTTTTTTCCAAAACTAACTCAACAAAAACTGTTACAACGTTTCGTTTTGAAAAAAATTGTGTTTTATATTATAATAATAATAATAATAATAATAATAATAATAATAATAATAATAATAATAATAATAATAATAAATGTATGATATGTTGTTTATATATTAAACGTTGTGCTTGTGTGTTAGAGTCTAATGGATGATATACCCTTGGATGCAACAGTGGACGATATATAAAGATCAAATCATTCATTAACATAGATCATTCCAAGTTGACTTCTTAACAGAATCAACCTTTCTTTAGTTAATGGTTTTGTAAAGATGTCAACAAGCTGATCATTAATGGGTACAAAGTGTAAGTCCATTGTCCCATTCTGAACATGATCTCTTATAAAATGATGTTTAATTTCTATATGTTTAGCTCTAGAATGCAATGTTGGATTTTTTGAAAGATTGACAACTTCTTTATTGTCACAGAAGATGGGAATTTTACTCATAGGTGTTGTAGTCTTCTAGCTGATTATTTATCCAGAGAAGTTGAGCACAACAGCTTACTAGTAAATATATTTGGCTTCAGCAGTGGATAATGTAGTTAAGCATTGCTTCTTGCACATTCATGTTACTAAATTGCCACCTATAAAGTGACAACTTCCACTAGAGCTTTTTCTTTTAACTTTATTACCAACATAGTCAGCATCATAATAACTTGTAAGTCTAAGACTTTCTCTTCTTTTGGACATAATTAGAAGTTCCAATAATATATCTAAAAATACATTTGATTGCAATTAGGTGAGCTTCCTTTGGTTCTTTTTGAAATCTTGTGAAAATAAAGGGAATACTCATGATAACCAAGAGGGGGTGAATTGGTTAAACATCTTTATCACTTTCAAAACCAAGAAATCTTTTTACTCAATCAAATAGCTCAGCCCCTTGGAACCAAATTGCTTAAAACATAACTTGTTGAACAATTGATATGAAACAAAGAATTAATGAACAATCAGAGTATTAGAGATAGAGAAACAACACACAAGTAATTTATACTGGTTCACTTCACAACTAAAGTTACATCCAGTTTCTTCTAATCAACACTAGATTAGAGTTCCACTATTATAAATCTTGTTCTTACAAGCTTATTACAAGACCTCCCCTTTATCAACCCTAGATAAAGAATAGAAAACTAAAACCCTATTAGAATTCTAAGAAGCAAGAACCAGAGAACACTACTCTGTTCTTTAACTAGAGAACCCTTCTCTAGAACAAAGCAAGAAGAACCCACTTTACACTAGCAATTACAACAGAAATTCAAATACGAATTTACACACAAAGATTAAGGAGAAATACAACCTGATGATCCAGTGAATGTCATGCACATGAGTTTCCAAATCAGGTTGAATAGCAAAAATGAATTAAAACATGCTTTTCCTTATCTTTGAAAAGTTTCTTGCTCAAGATTCATTCAAAGACCCATGAATGATTTGAAAGTAGCAAGAAGCAATAGAACACAAAGAATCACTTTGAGTGAATATGGAAAGCTTGTGTATACTCAGAAATACGAATGATCAAAAGTTCTATCACAAGCCAAGCCTCCAATTCTATTTATAACAAACTCTGTAACTAACAATAATCAATTACATGCGCCAGATAATCGATTAAAATGCATATGTAATCGATTAAATTATCCATGTAATCGATTAAATTATCCATGTAATCGATTAATCTATTCAAGAAGGTTCTGGGTTTCAGCAATGAGCAAAATAATCGATTATCCTGAGCTGTAATCGATTAAACCAGAAAGTTCAGTTTCACAAAATGTACTGTGTAATCGATTACTGATTTTGGTAATCGATTAAGTCAGCAGACTTATATTTTCAAAATGAACTATGTAATCGATTACAAATGATGTTAATCGATTAAACCAACAAACCTTAAAAACTTTGTTCAACTATATAATCGTTTACAAATGTTGGTAATCAATTAAACCAGGAAGCCTTAAAACTGATTTCAACTATATAATCGATTACGAATAATGGTAATCGATTAAAACATTTAACACAGCAGTTCCAGTTTCAATCAAAGGCCAAATAATCGATTATTTCGATGGGTAATCAATTAGACTGTTTATAAAGATTTTCCAGATTTAACCAAGAACAAAATAATTGATTATACCAGTAAGGTAATCGATTAATCCAGTAAAAATAACATTTTTTCAAAAACCTTTCAATCAAATTAAAACCTTAACCAAATTATCAAAGCTTTGTTATTTTTATGAAAACCATTTAAGTTTATGAATGAATGAGTGAGTGCAATGCATGGATCATCAAATTATCCTTTCTCTTACACATAATACAATTAAACAACTTAAAGGTATCCAATCACGTTGAAAGCTCAAAACCAATCTTGAATCAAATCCTTTTTAATCTTCATGATGCTCCCTCTATATCCAAGAATCTCTCCCTTTTTGGCTTTGAACATGCCAAATTCTTGATTGATTATATGTTGGACTTGAAGTTAATTAAGGGAACCAAACTTAGGAAAACTTGAGCTATGCAAACCTGAAAACAATTCAATCTCTTTGTCAAGAACAAGTGTTAAAGCATCTGTTGATTAATCCAGCATTCATTTACATTTATATCTTACTTAATTGGTTAATTTTTATCACTTAGCTCTCTCTTAATTTGACAATCCATTCAAAGTAAGATTTGGGCAAAAAAACATAGTAGAACAGAGTGTACTATAGAGCATGAACCAAATCAATCATTTCTCCCCCTATTTGGCTTATCAAAGTCAAAAACATGTAAAGCACAGCTGATATAGAACAGGAGAAACATAAATGGATATATTTTTAAGTGAGGGAACCATTACAATACTTGAAAATAAAATTAAAACAAGAAAGCATAAAAATAGAAGAAACAGAGAAACTACACATGCTAAAATGTCTCAGACCCTTCAAACATAACAGTGGCTTAAATATTATCTAGCCTAGCCTTAATGTCTTCTAAAGCTGAACTAGTTTCAGCCCTAAAATCATGATGCATAATGATAAGGCCATCCATTTTTTGAAGCATGAGTGACTCGAATTGGGTGTAGAGGGGTTGAGCAGGATCCCTTTACTCATCTTCTTCAGTAAAGGTTACAACCAAGAAGAAGGCATAGACTATGAAGAAATTTATGCTCCAGTTGCAAGATTGGAAGCAATCAGGTTATTGCTTGCTTATGCATGTTTAATGAATTTCAAACTCTTTCAAATGGATGTTAAAAGTTTCTTTTTAAATGGATGCATTGAGAAGGATATATATGTTGAACAACCTCCTGGTTTTACTGATTTTAAACATCCTAACTATGTTTTTAAACTCAAAAAGGCACTTTATGGTTTGAAGCAAGCTCCTAGATCATGGTATGAAAGACTAAGCAAGTTTCTGCTTGAACAATCTTTCACAAGGGGCCATGTTGACAAAACCTTGTTCATCAAAAGGCATAAGAATGATATCTTATTGGTTCAAGTTTATGTTGATGATATAATTTTTGGTTCAACTAATCATTTGCTATGTAAGGAATTTTTCTCAGCTATGCAGAAAGAATTTGAAATGTCAATGATGGGAGAATTAACATTCTTTCTTGGACTTCAAGTGAAGCAAATGAAGAATGGGGCACTTCTCAATCATTCCAAATATTGCCTTGAAGTAATTAAGAAATTTGAAATGGAGAAAAGCAAAGATGCTGCAACTCCAATGGCAACATCAACATATCTTAATTCAGATAAAAATGGAAAGAAGATTGATGAGTCAAAATTCAGATGAATGATTGGATCTTTGTTATAATTGACAACTAGTAGACCTGATATAATGTTAAGTGTTTGCTTGTGTGCAAGATATCAAGAAAATCCAAAAGAGTCTCATCTTACAGCAGTCAAAAGGATCCTCAAATATCTCAAGGCTACACCAAAATTTGGTCTTTGGTATCGCAAAGGTGCTTTAATTAATATTATTGGATATTCTGATTCTGACTTTGCAGGTTGCAAGTTAGATAGAAAAAGTACAAGTGACACTTGTCATCTTCTTGGAAGCTCGTTGATCTCATGGCATTGCAAGAAACAATCTTGTGTTGCTCTGTCAACGGCTGAAGCTGAATATATTTCAGCTGGAAGTTGCTGTGCACAAAGCCTATGGCTGAAGCAACAAATGCAAGATTTTGGAGTTGAACTGAAGGAAATACCTTTGCTATGTGACAACACAAGTGCTATTAACATATCAAAGAATCCAATAGTGCATTCAAGGACCAAGCATATTGAGATAAGGTATCATTTCCTCAGAGATCATGTTCAAAAAGGTAATATCAAAATTGATTTCATTGATACTTATAACAAACTAGCTGATATATTCACTAAACCATTGGCTAGAGATAGATTTTATGCACTTAGAAACATGCTAGGTATTCTTCATGAATCCAATATATGCTAGCTTGTTTAAAGTGTGCCTTTCTATGCTAAAATTTAACTTCCTTACTGCCTTCATCATTAAAACTGCTAAAAATACGTATTGATCTGTAAAAAGCTCTGAATTCTGATAAATTTACTGTAATAATCGATTACACTTTGGGTTCATCGATTAAAATCATTAAAATCCTCATTGATTATGAAATTTGAGCTTTAGGAATCGATTACAGCAATCTCGTAATCGATTATTCTTTGTTTTGAAAAACTGATACTCACTAGAGTAATCGATTACCATGAACAAATATGTTTTTTTTTTGTTTAAATGTTTCACTGGGATAATCGATTACAACCAATTGATAATCAATTACATATGTGGTTAAAATTTTAAACTCTTCTGGAGTAATCGATTACCAGTCGGGATAATCTATTACATAAGCTCTGATACTTGATTAAATTCCCAAAATTATGATATAATTGATTACATTAACATATAATCGATTACAAGTTATATTCAACCTCTGGATGATGGTAAAATATTCGATTACAATATGGGACAATCGATTACCAAGTGTAATTTTAGTGTTCTAAATGTGAAAAATAATCGATTACAATTAGCATTTAATCGATTGTTTAGTCTGTTGGTGCATTTTCTAACAGTTTTTCTCTGGAAATGTAACTGCTCAACCAAATCTAAATGAAATCCAAGGCCTCTAAAGTGCCTTAACTACCTACAACAACTATAGTTTCAAAAATAAGAACGTTAAAAGCATCAATCAAGCCTATAAATAAGAGCCTTGCATCATTGTAAAGCCTTGCACCTTAGTCTTTTCTCTTTCTGCTATATTTCTGAGTTTTGCTGTGTGTCTTTGTGTCTAAACTTCTTTGAAAATGTCTAACCCCACACCAAACGTGCTAGATCCTCCAAAAGGAAGGTAGGAGAATCATCATTTAATCCTCCTCCTCCTCATCCCTCAACAATGTTAGACCTATGGTTTTCTAATGAGTCTGACAAAATGAACTATCTGCAGTTCAATTCCCTGCATATTTAGAAACCCAAGGTCTTAGGAAATTTTTAGAGTTAAAGGGTACATTCTATCCAGAACTGGTAAAGGTATTCTATGCCTGTGCCAAGGGTTCCATGCATGGGACCATGAAATCCAAGGTGAAGGGTGTTACTATGGAAATCACCCATGAAGTTTGGAAATCTGTTGCTGGGGTGATATGTGAGGGTGCTAGAAAGTTTGATGAGGATCCAGAAGGCTACACAAATTAGACACTTATAGGGAAATGTTGCATGATCCCCATATGCAAATCAAAAATAGATTGGGGATTGGGCCAATGACCCTTGAGGATAGGTTATTACACTATATAATAACCTATGTGCTAACTCCAAGGGCAACTAATCATGCCAAAGCTACTGATGAAGACCTACAATTGGTGTATGGTCTAAAGAACTCTATTCCCATGAATTGAGTTCTTATAGTTGAGGAAATCATGCTTAAATCTAAGAGACTAGTTAACTACCCTTTTCCTTATCCTGTCTTGGTATCTAGGTTCATAAATCACTTCAACATTGATGTAAGTAATGAAGTTATAGACAACACCAACTCCAGTAACAACCTCATTCAAAGGAAGCATCTCACAAAGCTTGGAATGATGAAGACACCACAAGGATGGGTGATGGCAGGTCAACAACAGTGCCTCAACCTCCTGCTGCTGCTGTAACGTCTAAAATTTTTCGCTTATTTTATACAGAAATTTATTTACCAAATCGTTTTTCTTCATTTTTTTTTAAAACAAACTTCCAATGAAACTTCAAATAAAATAGTTGCCATTAAATATTTCTTAGTACAAAATAAAGTATCATACAGTCCATTACAATAATATTATTCAGATACAAACCATAATATAGTTCGAATACAGACCAACAATCCAAAATAGTCCAATACAAATTTCATGGCCTCAGAGACAAAAGTACACCAAGCATAGAACACAAATCATCCAAGCTTCTCTATCACCATTTTAGCTTAATATTTCACTGTTCCTCTGCTCGTCCAACAGATTAGGGTCATCACAGGTGTCAACCACAGACACAAAATAGGGTAAGTATATGATAGACATAATTAGATAAGATAACAGATAGTAAAATAATACGTCATAAAATTAGATACATAACAGAGTTCATAATGGATGCATGATTCTTGATTTAAATGATGCATGACTGAGATCTCACGTTATCACCAATTTCTCAACATATGGTACCATAATCAAAATAGCCCCACCCACTCTAGTGGAAGCCTCACCCGCTCTGGTGGAATATATACCTCCGCTCTGAGGTTAAATGGTACCATAGTCAAGATAGCTCCACCCACTCTAGTGGAAGCCTCACCCTCTCTGGTGGAATATACCTCTGCTTTGAGGTCAAATGCAGATGAAATATGCAATGATTTGTCTTTATTTCATCTTCACCATTAATCTCCAATTTATTTCTCATATGCTTTAACCATTCAACATAGATCCAGCACAGTACTCAACTCAACATAGATTTATAGAAACACTCAGCAACACATGGTAGAAACACTCAGCAGCACATGGATTCCATATCAATCCATCTA
>PYAF01004170.1:366852-378754 GCA_007407185.1 Glycine tomentella | reverse complement strand
CTTCAAATATCTCTTAAGCATTTATAACCTAGCTTTCCAAATGGTCCAATGGCATGTTACATGGCTTCTTAACCGTACAAGTGTCTTTGTTCTTGAGTTTTCTAAAGCTTTCTTCCTTCTTCTTGTAGTTCCATGGCCATATTGAATTTTTAGAGCAAATATGTTGCAATTTTACAAGTTTCACATAAATGGCTTGGATGGCTAGGATTTTTTTAGGAATTTTAAGGCTTTGTTTAATTTATGTCTTGAAATTAAATAACATTGCTTCTATAATTTATAGAATCTTAATTCTAATTGGTTTTATAGAAATGAAATCCTAGAAATCTTTTGGAACTATCTTAAGTGTGACAACATTCTTAAAATGTCACATAACTTTCTTTCAATATTTTTATCTAATTTTTTCATTGGTTCATTTTATTTTTAATTAGTAAAATATCTAGACTACTTTATTAACGAATCTATTCCTCTTATAATTAAGAGAAAATTTCACAGATCGCATCTTTCCTTTTTCTTGTGCTTTTATGAAACTCAGGTTATTTTAAATTAAATCCTTTTTGAAATATTTTCCAAAAATTCTAAAAATTCTATTTCATGGTTTTTCTTTATGAACAATGTTAATAATTCCTTATCTAGGAGCATACTGTATTGTTGTCAGGTGTTTATAGCCTTACTGAGGCTATATGGCTTTATCAGGGCCAAAGGGTATTTTGGTCATTTTGAAAAAGTCCAGGGGCATTTGTGTCTTTTTCATAAGGGACATTTGTGTCATTTTCAATATGTTCAAGGGTATTTTCGTCATTCTATCTAGGAATACATACTTACAGAAAATTTACATGTATATGAAAATATGAGGGTGTTACAGCTGCTGGTGTTTAAGAGGAAGCTTCTGAGGATGAAGAAGGGGACCCCAATCAGCCTATGTATACCCAGTTTGAATCTTTGATGCTGCAGAAGATGGATGGGCTTCTTCAAATGCATCATGACTTTAGGGCTGAGACTAGTGTCTCCTTAGATGAAATAAAAGATAGGCTAGACATTATAGAGGCCACTTTAAAGACTGATGATTCTGCCTCTTTCTAAAAAGGCCTATGTTTATTTAAGTTTGTGTGCTCTGTTTTTATTTGTTACTAATTTCACTTTGTAATGGCTTCCTTATGGATATATAAAACTTCCATTTTGTTTCTATTTCAATTATCCACTGTGCTTTTTATGTTTTTGACTTTAACAAGCCAAATAGGGGGAGAAATAATTGATTTTGGACAAACTCTGCATACTACTCTGTTCATCCCTGTTTTTTGTTCAAAATTTTGCCCAAAATTTGACTTAAATGGATTATGAAATTTAGGGGGAGCTAAGTGTTTAAAATGAATCAATTATACCCAGAATACTTGTAAATGATGATTAAATGGAATCAGATGCTTTAACACTTGTTCTTTGTAAAGAAAGTGTAAATTTTCAGGTCTAAAAAGTCAAAGTCTTCCATGGTTAATTTCTTTTAAAAAACTTCAAGTTCAACAATTGGTCAATCAAGAATTTGACATGTTTAAAGCTAAAAAGGGGGAGATTATTGGATGCAGGGGGAGCTTCATGAAGTTTGGAAGTCTTTGATACAAGATTAGTTTTGAGCTTTCAACATGCTTGAAGACTTGGAATTTTATGTAAAAGGAAAGCTATTTGATTGATCCATGCATTCACTCATTCATTCATTAATTTAACTAAGTGTTTTTCATGAAAATCAAACAAAGCTTTTAACATTTAACTAAGGTTTTAATTTGATTCAAAGGTTTTTGGAAAAATAGTTTTTGTACTGTTGTAATCGATTACCTTAAAGGTATAATCGATTATTTTGTTCTTAGTTCATTCTAGAAAATCCTTCAAGAACAATGTAATCGATTACCTATCGGAATAATCGATTATTTGACCTTTGTTTTAATATAAACTACTTTGTTGAACACTTTAATCGATTACCCATAGGGACACAGGCTTAGTTGAAAAAGTTGTCTTCCTGTCTTAATCGATTACCAAATGTTGTATCGATTACATAGTTCATTCTATTTTATAAAGCTTTCTGATTTAATCAATTACCAAAGATCATAATCGATTACATAGTGTATTTTGATATTTTGAAGCTTGTTGTCTTAATCGATTACAAGACGGAATAATCGATTATTGTGCTCGTTGCTCATGTCCAGAAACTTGTAGAACACTTTAATCGATTACAAGGTTGTTTTAATCGATTACATGAGCGTTTTAATCGATTATTTGGCGTGTTTAATCAATTACTGACAGTTACAAAAGTTTGTTATAAATAGAACCTAGGCTAAGCTTGTTTTAAAAACTTGATCAATTCGTATTCTGAGCATACACAAGCTTTCTAAACACTTTCAAAGTGATTTTCTGAGTTCTATAAGTTCTTGCATCAACTAAAAACTCATGGATTTTTGAGTGATTCTTTAAAGCAAGAAGTCTCTTTCAAAGGTTAAGGAAGAAGAATGTTCTGAGTTTGTTTTTGTCTTTCAACATAAATTGTTCATTCATATGCATGTCATTCACTGGATCATCAGGTTGTTTCTTTCCTTAACTCATTGACTGTAATTTTGTTTACATATTTTGTTGAAATTGGATATTGTAATTGGATTCTTCTAGCTTGGGACTAGAGAAGGGTTCTCTAGCTTAAAGATCAGAGTAGTGTTCTCTGAATCTTTCTCCTTAGAAGTCTAATAGGATTTTAGATTTTTGTTCTTTATCTAGGGTTGATAAAGGGGAGGTTCTTGTAAAAGCTTGTAAGAATATTTTATAATAGTGGAACTCTAATTCAGTGTGAATTAGAAGAAACTGGATGTAGCTTCATGTTTTGAAGTGAACCAGTATAAATTGTTAGTGTTCTTATTTCTATATCTCTATTCTCATCTTATTCATTGATCTTTAATTCTTTGAATCATATTCATTGTTCAACAAGTTCTATTTTGTTCTATTGAATTCTTGGACTGAGCTATTTGATTGAGTAAAAGGTTTCTTGGTTTTTGAAAGTGATAAAGATCCTGAAACTCTGATTTGAATTTAAATTTTAAAATGCCAAGGTTCAACCAATTCACCTCCTTTTTGGTTGTTGTGAAGTATTCCTATTATTTTCATTGTAGAGATCTATTCTTTCTTTCAATTACCCTGTTTTGTTGAGTTGTTCTTGGAGTTCAAAAATTATGAAGGATTCCATTTTCTTCATATAATAGTTGAATCATGTCATTTTCAAATTCTCCTCCATGATCACTTTTGATTGAAGTAATGCATACTTCTTTTTCATTTTGAACATGTTTACATAATTTAAAGAAGATATTAAAATAATAATATTTGTGGTTTAAGAACATAACCCATGTCCATCTAGAGAAATCATCCATTATGATAAGTTCATACCTCTTTCCACTAGTGGATGCAATTCTGGTTGGACCAAACAGATCAAGATGTAGTAGCTGTAGAATTCTAGAGGAGGAAACAATGTTTTTACTAGTAAAAGAGTTATTAATCTATTTTCCCTTTTGACATGCCTCACAAAATAAATCATCCTTGTATAACATACTTGGTAGACCTCTTACAAGGTTGTTTTTCTACAGTTTGGAGATTAACCTCAAACTTGAATGACTAAGTTTTTTATGCCATAACTAGTGATTTTTCTTGATGGACAGTAAGCATGACACATTTTGATCTGAGAGTTCTCCCAATCTTAATTTGTAGATGTTGCATTTTCTCTTGGCAGAGAATAAAGGGGACCCATAATGACATAGAATGACAAACTCATCATTGTTGAAGGATACATTATATCCACTGTCACATAATTGACTTATGCTCAATAGATTGTGCTTAAGACACTCAACAAACAAAACATTATCAATAGAGGGATAGGGATGAATACCTATCTTACCTACTATGGTTATTCTTCCTTTTTGCCCCAAAAGTGATTGTTCCACCATGATAAGGAGTCAAGCATTGGAACATACATTTTTCTCTCGTCATGTATCGTCAGCAACCACTGTTCAAGTCCCTTTATAGGTCTCTACTTCTTGCTATCAAAGACATCTACATCAGGAATAATATTTTTCTTAGGTACCCAAATCTTTTTGGGTCCTTTTGTGTTAGCTATGAAGGGATTGGTTGAACCCTTCATGTGTCAATTTTTCCACAGAAATAGCAGACAATGTTGTCCTCATCATGAACATATAACTTCCCATCATATCCATTTCCAGATTTGTCTGAGGAACTTTTATAGTATCCTAATAGTTTGTTAAGATTATCTGTTCCATTGACAAATTTGGATAATGTAGTTGTTGAGGTTCTTATTTCCTCATCAGGTTTGACAACATATTGAGGTTGACTCTTAAATTCTTGATTCTTCAAAAGCTTACCATTCAAGAATTTCACAGATTTCTTGTGTTCTTCACATTCCACCCAAAGATTATATTTACTCATTTTTAGGTCTTCATAATCTTTATGTGCATGTCCACATTCTCTCCATAGATCACATCTTTCTTCTTTTTGATGATCATGAAGTTCATTTAGCTCCTTCAAATCCTTTTGAAGATCTTTCAGTTTGTTTTCCAACTCTTGAAAGTTCTTGAGAAGCATAGCTCTTTCCCTGGAACTTGTCTCAATCTCAATATATAGCTTGGACTCTTTTTCTTTAAAAGTTATACAAGCTTCACATGTCTCAGTGGGCTCATCCAGTGAAACATCTACTTGATCCTGACGAGTTTTCTCAAGTCTTAAATGATCTTTGGATAGATTCTTGAAATCTTTTCGTAGGTTTTTGTAAGCTCTTGAGAGAATAGATGAGTTAGATAAAAGCTCATGATAAGTTTTTCTAAAAGATTCAGAGTCATCAAAATTTACCTTATTCCGTCTGATTCAGACCACTCAAATGTTGTATATACCATCAGACATATATTGGCTTCTTCATCTTCTTCATCAAAAGAGGTGTCATCTAGGTCCTCCCAGGTACTCATAAGACCTTCCTCTTCTTTAGTCTTGAAGAATTTCTTCTTATCTTGCTTGACTCTTCTCTAGATCTAGACATTCAGACTTGAAATGTCCAGGCTTTACGCACTCATAGCAAATTATGGAGCTTTTGTCTTTATCCTTCTTTTCTCTAGGCATTATTCTTGAGGAGTTCTCCACTTTGACCCTTCTTTGTTTCTCTACATCTTGCAGATTTTATGAGAAATAAAGGTGACCTCATCTTCATCCGAGTCTTCCTCATATTCATCATTAGATGAATCATCGACTTTAAGAGCTTTGGACGAACTTCTCCAGACTTGGTCTCTAGATGATGATGCCTTCTTGTTCTTCTGACTACTAAGAGCCAAATACTTTTCTCTTTTAAGTCCTCGTCCTGCTGATGTTCTTGTTCATGAACCTTGAGGGTACCGACAAGTTCCTTAAGGGACATAGAGTCAAGATTCTTTATTGCTCTCAGCACTATTACCTGTTGTCTCCACTTCCTAGATAGACTTCTCAGAATTTTGTCAATGTGATCATAATTATCATAAGTTCTACCTAAGGATCTTATTTCATTAAGAATGGTTTGAAAACTTCTAAACATACATTTTATGTCTCCATTTTCTTCCATAGAGAAGAATTCATACTTACGAGTGAGGAGACTGAGTTTGTTCCTCTTCACTTGTGACATTCCTTCGTATGTTACAGCCAAAGTGTCCCATATCTGTTTGGCATTTCTAAAACTGTGTACCTAGGTGTATTCTTCTTTTAAAAGAGCATACATTATCACATTTTGAGCATTGGAGTTTAGCAATAATCTAAGTCTTTGTTGCTCCATCCATTGGCCTCAAGGAATTTCATTCAGTTGATCATCATATGGAATATAATCTCCATTATCCACCACATCCCATAGATCTATATGAATTGATTCGTAGTGGGCTATCATACACTCCTTCCAATAATCATACTTTGTGCCTCTGAATAGAGGTGATTTGTTGATGAAGAATCCTTCTTCTATATCTTTGATATATTGGATCTTTTTCTTAGTATTTTCATATACTCAACCCTTAAGGCCAAGCTCTGATACCAAGTGAAATAGCAATAAACACACTAAAAGGGGGGTTGGATAATGTGTATATCAAAATATAAACTTTGCAATATAAAAGCGAATATAAATGAAAATATAAATATGTGGCAAGTCATCCACTAAAGATAAAGCTAATATTTAAAGAAGATCAATATAGTCATCTAGTGACTAGATAAAAGAGAGAGTACTGAAACCAATTTTTCAAATAAACACTTGGTGTTAAAAAGGTGATAGAAAATGTTATAAGAATGCTCAATAAAACGTTGTGGAAAGAAGTAGAAATACTTGGTGTATATTGGTTCACTCAACCTGAACTATGTCTAGTTCTCCTTTACTCACTAGTAAAGGGTTCCACTAATTAAAACTTGATTACAAAACAAATATTCTAACCTGCCACTCCTGGATTTACAAGTATTCTTAATACCACTTCTGTTACCTTTTTAGACTCCCTTTGAATCTAAGAAACCCAAGTATTATTTAACACTAAGTCACTCCTGGCTTTCACAAACAAAACTTTGGATGGATACAAGTATTATTGACACTAAACGAGTGAATAAATAATTAAGCTTGAATACAAAAATAACACTACTTTGCAAAGAATAAGCTAATAAAAATTGTATATTAGTCGCCTAGTAATTTCAGTAGAGTTTTGCTTCAAATATTTTCTTGCTTTCTTGTAAGATTTTTCGTCAGAGAACTTCCTCGATGGAAATGATCTTTTATAGACTTCAGCAGTGAAGAATCTGTTATGGGATCTGTGTCGATTACTTGAAAAGACTGTTGTCTAACACTGAAGGGTAAGGCGACGTGTCATGCTTTGATTAAAGTTACTTTGAGAACATGTGCACTTCCCTTTTCCTCCATTCTCAGTCTTTTTGAGTTACTTTGAGACTAAATAAACAAGTTAACTAAAAGATAATGTATAATACCGATTTTCACAAGAGTGGACACTCTTTGGTTTTAGCGTGTTGGATACTAGATAAAACAGAGCATTCTCTCTTCGATTGTGGGCGATATTGAATATTGTTAATTTCTTTAACATATTTATCTTGTCCACTTGTCAAAAACTCATTCGAACATCAATAATTTATACTTATTTTTATACATCAAAATCCAAGGTAGATGAGACGAATGGTCGTGCAGACCTAACAATGGATCTTGATCCAACAATTGGTATTAGAGCCAAGGTCATGAGTTTGATTCTCAGCGAGGCAATTGCTGAGGGAAAGATTGTTTGTCGGGTTGTGGCATCAATTGTTCTGTTGAAGAGGCCTTGGTGGGTCAAGGCATAGTCGACTCATGGCGCTTGGGTTGTTACGCTCTTAAGTAGAAATAGTTGTACCCTGACTATCAACTACAACTTTTAGCCTGGTGGTAAGCGATTGATCCAACACAAAGGCTCAATGACAAGTATAGTGTAAGAGAATTGGATCAAGCTATGCAAGCTCAAACTTTCAAGAAAGGGGATGCTGATAAAAGAAATTGGAAGAAAGGAAAAGGAAAAGGCAAAGGAAACACATTTTCCAATAAAGAAATAATCAAGGTTGAAGACAAGTCCAAATCCTGAAATAAAAGAAGGCGAGGAACTTTCAACAACCAAGGAAGAAGGAAAGGGCAAGACAAAAAGAAAATCCAGTGCTTCAATTGTGAAAAATGGGATCACTATAACTCTAAATGTTGGCATGGCAAAAGGAAGCAATCCAAGAATAGTGAAGAGAATGTTAATGTGGCTCAAGATGAAGATACTGATGAGGATCTAGTTCTATTAGATGCAACCAGTGATGGAACTCCCCATTCAGAAGCCTAGTATTTAGGCACTGATTGTTCCAATCACATGACTGGCCATAAAGAATGGCTAAGTGATTTTGATGCAAGTAAAAGGACAAGGATCAAGCTTGCAGATAGAAAAACTTTAGCAGCTAAAGGCATGAGAAACATAGTGATTCAGAGAAAAGATGGCAAGGCAGCATTCATTTAAAACGTGTTGTTTGTGCCTGTGATGAAGTGTAACTTGATGAGTGTCAGGCAACTTATTGAGAAAGGATTCTCTATAACAATGAAACATTATTTCTTGGAGTTGTTTGATCCAAATCAGAAACTAGTGCTGATGTAACATCCTGGGCGCTGACGAAGGCGGGAAGTGATCGCCGGTACAGTGAGGCACGGACAAGGAGTGGCTCCTGGCAGGCTTCCAGCTGGAGGGGTACATGAATGAATCGAATACACACCCGAACGAGAGAGATCCAGAGGCTGTGCAGGTATGGGACTGTACAGTTGAGGATAACTTAAAAGGATTTAATAGGTACTACCTATACCAACAAGGTGCATCTACTTTTCGGTAGCCCATAACATAAGAACTTCACAGTTAAGCGTGCTTGACTTGGAGCAATCTTGGGATGGGTGACCTCCTGGGAAGTTTCTCAGGAAGTGTATGAGTGAGGACAAAGCACACTAAAAAGTCTTGTGTTGGTATGTAGGGACAATCGTTGATCCTGTAAGTGGTCGGGCGTTACAAGTGGTATCAGAGCAAGGCCTCTCTACCAGTACGGTGTGGTTCGAGGACGAACCAGGCGGAAGCTGGTGGGCATGTAACATCCCGGGCGCTGACGAGGGCGGGGAGTGATGTGTTGCAAACACATCTTGTTTTTAGTCTAGTTTTAAGTAGAATTTAATTAAATATGTAGGAAAATAGAATAGAATTAGTTAAGTTTAGTATTTTATTTGTTTTAAGCTTACTCAATACCATTTAAGCATTTGCAGGCCAAAAAGAGGAGCTCAAGAGCAAAGAAAGAAGAAATCAAATTATGAAGTACCGCGCGATTAGCGCGAGTACCCGCGCCATCAGCGCCATGAATACAAGCCAGGCCAATTGATTCGACCAAACCACGTGGGTCGCGCCTAATCCGCGTGGAATGTCACACTATCAGCGCCACATCTTCGAATATTTCACGCGATTAGCGTGGAATGTCACACTATCAGCGCCACATCTTCGAGCAGTCCGCGCTATCAGCGCGGGAATCCCCGCGGATCGCGCCATGAAGATCCTGTTTCCTGTTTTAAATTATCTGTTTCGAATTTCTGGAAAAGATTAGGCTTTGTTACTGTAATTAAATGATTTTATAAATATTAAGCCTCTGAACTGAGTGAGGGGGCAACCATTAGCATTTATCTTCATATTTGAACATCCAAAACCCTAGAAAATCAAGAATCAAGGCTAGAATTGCAAGAGAATGAAGAAGTATTCAACAGCTTGTGTGTTCTTGAGGCCTATGGAACTCTTTATTGTAGGAAGGCCATGAACTGATGAGAACTCCTCTGTAATTGACTTGTGTTGAAATAAATATATGTTTTGATTGCTTTATTCTTATCTTCTCTTCATTCATATTCTTATTTGAAATTGATCACTTCAATTAAGTACTTAGAGTTAGGATTCGCAATGGGAACGTTGGGGTTCTAATTTCTGAACTGTTAAGAATAACATTTGTTCATCACCTAGGAATAGGGATGCGTAGGTGCAGAATTTATAATACGATCTTTTGAGTGCTTAAACTAATAGATTTCACTAAGAAATTAGGTTTTCGATTCAGGTTAAAGGGTTAATTCACTAAGGGATTAGGGATTAACTAATCTAGGAAAGACTTATTCTCTGAACAATCATAACAGGAACCCATATGATATATTCTCTAAATGCTTAATCTGACAGAATTCATAAAGGCTTAGGGTTCTTGATCGAATTAAAGAGCTGAATCGCTAGTTATCTAGGTTTCACGAATATAGAAGAGATTTATCATATGTGTACATTAACTTAACAAATCAGTCAAGTAAAAGAGGAGGTATCAGAGGGGATTGTGCCTGACTACAATTAATCGTCCATTGGTAATCTTCAATTTAAATTACTGCATTTATTTGACTTCTGTCTTTGCATTCAAACAATCAATCAACCGACAACACCTTTCTGCGTAATTTTATTTTTACTTTCAATCATAATCTTTAAATATTACTGTGAAAATCACCCCAATCCCTGTGGAGAACGATACTCACTTACCTAACTTTATTACTTGAAACGATCGGTGCACTTGCCGTAGTGTGCGGATTTCGCAACAAGTTTTTGGCGCCGTTGCCGGGGATTGGCTAACGGATTTTTATAGTAATCTTAATCTTTGTGATTGAAATTTTTGTTACTAATCACTTCTCTGAGTTTTATGCGAGGTTTGGCCAATTCTGAGGATTTACAGTTCGATCCTGAAATTGAAAGAACAATCCGAAGGAGACTAGCCAGACAAAGAAGAAGAGAAGCAGGAAATTCTGACTTTGATTCACTTCCAGAATCAGATTCAGAATTAGAAGAAAATATGGCTGAAGCAAGAAACAACCAGCCAAGACCAGAAGATGAACCAATGGGGGCTATTCTGGCCCCAATGTTCACTAGACCTAACTCCAGCATTGTGCGACCTACCATACAAGCTAACCACTTTGACATAAACCCTTCATTGATAGCTTTGGTGGAACGCAGTCAATTTGGAGGAGAGGACTTTGAAGACCCACATGACTTCATAGACAGATTTCTCAGAATCTGTGACACTATCAGACACCAAGGGGTCTCAGACGATGCAGTAAGACTAAGCCTATTTCCTTTTGCTGTTAAGGGAAACGCATTGAGATGGCTGAACCGACAAACATCAAATAGCATCTCAACGTGGGAGGACTTAGTCGCACGATTTTTTGCTGAATACTTTTCCATGGACAAATACAACCGGTTGGTGAATGAAATCACCAATTTTACTCAGAATGGAAAAGAATCCTTATGCGCTGCATGGAATAGATTTCAAGAGTATGATATGCCTGTAGGTAAGCAGGTACGTATATTCTTTAATGGTATGACTCCTGACACTTGTATGATTGTTAATGTAGCTGCAGGAGGAACGATAAGGTCTAAGACAGCAGCTCAAACATATGAGCTTATCAGCTCTTTGGCCCGGAATGAAAATGAAAGCACTATCATTCAGCCAAAGAGAGAACCAATTCAGCTGTCCACTAATGATGCAATGCTTGCGGAGCAGAAGATTTTGGCCCAACAGCTGGCCAAGTTAACTGAGAAAATTGATAGATTGCAAGTTTCTGCAGCATAAGTGGCAACTAGCCATCCATATACAGTCTGTGAGTATTGCCAAGGAGAGCACGAGTCTAATGTTTGCCCTATTCTTGTTGGTGCTGACCCTGTGCAGGTAAATGGAGTGTGGAATGATCAAAGGCAGCAACAACCTTACCAGCAGTAATCCTATTAGAGGAACAACAATTTTTCTGCTGGAAACAACTACCAAAGGAGATTCCAAGGAGGTGGTTTGGACTACAAGTCCAACAACTATTTGCAGCCTCCTCCAATTCCCAACAAGGAGCCTTCTGAACTTGAAAAGGTTGTGTTGCAGCTGTCAAAAACCACAACAGACTTTATATCTGAAACAAGAGCTCACAGGACTAACCAAGATGCTTCCATTAGAAACTTGGAAAATCAGATTGGTCAACTTGCTAAACAGTTGGCTGAGAGACCACAAGGCCAATTTCCAAGCGATACAGTTGTGAACCCGAGAGAACATGCTAAAGCCATCACAACTAGAAGCGGTAAGGTATTATCTGTAAGATTGGGCCTTGAAGCCCAAAGGCATGTGAGAAGAAAAACAAAAATTTTCAAAGCGGAAACACACATACCATTCAAGAATCATTCTTTAGGACATAGATGTTACCTTGTTTATATTCGAAATTGATGATCAAGAATAGGCTTGAAGATACAAGCCCTCTAATGTTGATCCACACCACTTCTTGTCAAGACTC
>PYAF01004170.1:335743-355281 GCA_007407185.1 Glycine tomentella | reverse complement strand
ATATTAATTGAATATAGGACGTTAAGAATGATGAAATCCAACCCCGCCCGCTTTCTTATAAATATATTTTCATTTTTTGTTAAGTTTAGTTAATTTACTTCACCTGCAACAACAAATGAAATATCGTTCAACCTACTTGTACATAACTATTGAACTGTTTAATTATATTTGGATTAACTGAGTAAGCTCAAGTCCCTGTAGAGACGAACTTTTATAAATTTTGTAACTTACAACGACAATTGGTACGCTTGCCAAAAGTCTCAACAGAAGACAAAAGTAAGCCTATGATCCTAGTTGGCTATCATGTCACTAGAGCTTACAGGCTCTCTACAATCCAGTAAAGTAGAAAATTGAAGTCAATATAGATGTGTTAATAAATGAAGTTGAATCATAGGATTGGAAAAATCATAAAAGTAGCTTTAGACCAGTTATTCCAGCATTGGTTGAAGGTCAGAATAAGGATGGTGTAGAAGACACAGTAACTATAACTTCTCAGAATCAAAGGCCACAGAGGAAAAGGCAAGTGCCAAGCAGCTTTTCAAATTTTGAAATGATTTCCAATTTTGAAGTAACCTTAGAAGGAGAACTAGTAAACTTTTCTTTGATAGCAAACGCATAACTAATTGACTGTGTAGAAGTCTTGGAAGAGCAGGTCTATAAGGTAGCAATGTTGGAAGAACTAAAATCCATTAAGAAGAATCATACATTGGAGTTGGTGGAACTGCCAACATAGAAGAATTCAATAGATGTTAAATGGGTGTTCAAGCTAAAATTGAACCTCAATGACATTATTGAAAAGCATAAAGCCAAAAGTCTGGCATATATTACTCAGAAATCTATGCTCTAGCGGCCAGGCTTAAAATAGTAAGACTAGTTGTGGCACTAGCAAGTAGTAGTGGATGCCCATTATTTCATATGGATGTAAAATCTACATTTTTGAATGGTCCTCTTGAGGAAATAGTGTGTGTAACTCAGCCTCCAGGTTTTGAAAAAAAAAAGGAAGATAAATTTTGGTGTATAGATTGAATAAGGCCTTGTATGGCCTTAAACCTCCTAGGGCCCCCTTCTTGGTACAACATGGTTTCTACAAATGCTCAGTAGAATATAGAGTTTATGTCAAGAAAGAAAAAGAGTCAATTGATACTGATTTGTTTGTATGTAGATGATCTACCAGTAGTGACAAGGAATGATCCTAAGGACATTGAATGCTTCAAGTCATTGACGATGATTGGATTTGAAATGACAGATCTAGGTAGCTTGACATATTCTCTTTGGTTATAATTTATGACTACTTCAAAGGAAATTATACTTCATTAACAAAGGTATGCTACTAAAGTGCTTAAAAGATCTCACATGGAAGATTGCAATCCTACTAATGCTCCACCAGAGCTGAATATAAAATTGGAAGCTAAAGAAGAAGAAGAAGAAAAAGAAGAAGAAGAAGAAGAAGAAGAAGAAGAAGCAATGGAATGTACAAACAACTAGGTAGCTCTTTGAGGTACTTATGTAACAGTAGACCTGATCTTTCCTTTGTTGTTGGTCTAATCAATAAGTTCATGAGTGATCCATAGAAGTCTCATTTGTTGGTTACCAAAATAATTTTGAGGTATGTGAAGGCAACATTGGATTATTGTATATTGTTTCCTAGAAAGATAGACTAGAAAATAATGAGTTTGCTAAGATATTCTGATTCAAATTGGTGTGGAGATAAAATATATAGAAGAAGTACTACATCATACTTGTTCAAGTTTCTGGGTGTACCAATTTCCTGGTGCTCTAGGAAATAGTCTGTGGTGGCTTTATCTTCCTATGAGGTTAAGTATATAGCAGGTTCATTTTGGCTATTTGCCAAGCTATTTGGCTAGATTCTTTGCTAAATGAATTTAATTTTAAAGTGGAGAAACCTATTAATTTGCTAGTGGATAACAAGTTGACTATCAATTTGGCGAAAAATCCAGTCTCTCATGGTAAAAGTAGACATGTTGAAACCAGATTTCATTTCCTAAGGGAGCAGGCGAATAATAGAAAGCTTGAAGTGACATAATGTTCAACAAAAACATAATTGGCTAATATACTAACTAAGACAATTATGCCTCATAGATCAATAAAACTCAAAAGTGAGTTGGGAATTGTATCATGTGAATATTTGGATTAAAGGGGAGTGTTGAAGTTAATCCAAATATAGATATTGGTTAGATTGTTTGTAAAGAATAGTTAATATTTTGCTATTCATATTGTAACTGTTTTGTGATACAAAGACACTATATAAAAGGTGCATATGTGTAAATGTTTTGGTTAAGCAATAGACAAGTTTTCATTACCATATCTCTTTCTCTTCAAAACTAGTGTGAGTGTGTGTAAGGAGTTTTATCTCGCACTCAACATTATGAACTCATATCAATGTAATGACTTTCTCTATCATCCCCAATTTCTTTCTCATTCTAGATGGAAGAATTTATCATATATCTAATCCTCATCTCATATGAAAGTATCTCATGTTAAATTATTCAAAATATGATATACAACATCATCCTTTCCTAAAATATTATAGCCAACTCACACATAATTACAAAATATCATTCCAATAACTACAAAATAAATCTTCTAATTCCATACATCCAACAATAATTTACAATAACATACCTAAAATATTATAATATCATAAAAAATAATTTTTAATTAATAACATAATATTATATATATATATATAAATTCACATTAAATTTTCAAATATTATACGAATTAAATATTTACATTTACATGTAGTCATTATATACATGTAATCACGTTACAAATATATATCCACGATATATAGGTAGGGACATTAAGTATATATGTTTCCCAGGAAGTAGTAGCCCCTGAGGAAGCCGAAGGCATACCGAGATAAGCATAAGTAGAGTTGGTGTTGAGTTCATGGAAGACTAAGAATACAAGTAGGGACATTAAGTATATAGGCATTCACGCGTGTTTATATTCACCTGGCATTTACATTCATATTATAACTACATATAAACCAATCACATAACACAAAACAAATTATTGCCATGAAGGCCTAAATGGATTTCAATGCATATAAACATATACAATTGAAAATGTCTCATTTTTCTTTATTTCAACCAATTACATCAACACAAAACCTTTATCATTTAAGAAAGGAAAAACCCATGAGGTGCGCAAGAAATAACGAGAACCATTATGGTGATTCACGTGATCGGCCAAAAATTAAATACAACCATACCATACGATAAATAAGATAGTTAAACTATAATACATACTATAACACTACTAATCTCAAACTAAGAAGACAAAAACACAACTTACAAGATATCTCGAAGGTTTTAAAAATATGTTTTTATCTCAACAAACAAAGAAATAAATATTTTTCATTTATTTTATTTTTTTCCTCTTTATTTAGTGTGTCACAAAAAATCATTTTCTTTCTTTTTTTTCCCCAATTCTAAATAGTCTACTAATATTTTATTTATCAAGAGAGACTGTCATTCTAGAAAAAGAGAATTGTGTATCCTTATATAAATATGAATATATGATTTAAGATTTGATCACATGAGATATATTGTCAATAAATTTAACTTACCAAATTTTTCTTTATCATTTTTTATTTTATTATCTAAACTTATCTAATTATTAACATTTTTTATTTTCTTTCAATATATATTAAGATAAAACATGATAAGACTTAACTCTTTTTCAAGGATCACTAATTTAAATATAATAAGTATTTTATCCAAATTAGATATACAATATTATATTATTATTATAAAAATTATCTTCACATGAATAATAATATTTTAAGTATTTTAATTAATACATAGAGTTGTCACACTTTATTTTATAATTTTTAAGAAATTCTTATATTAATCACCTAATTTTTTATTGATAAGACAATTATTTAAATCAATTTTTTTAAATTCAAATAAATTCATATACTAATATTTTTTAATACTAAAACTAATAATCTAACATATGGCCCTATGTACCCAAAACAGATGTGCTAATCAAACTGTGATTTTACTACTTGTTGTCAAGGAATATTCATTAAGTAATTATGTGACATTTCGATAATATGTCACATCATCACTTAATTGATGATTTAACACTTTGTTAACCTACTTAATTATCATGTTACACCATCGTTAATTGATGATGTTACACTCTATTAACTTACTTTATTAACTTCTTACATCATCACTTAATCCAATAATATAAGATTTTGTTAATTTACTTATTAATTTATCACATTATCACTTAATTAATGATATAACACTCTCTAAATTTATTTTATTAGTATATCATATCATTACTTAACCAATAATATAACATTCTATTAGTTTATTTTGTTTGTTTGTTATCATTTAATCAGTTATGAAGCACTCTGTCAGTCTGTCATGTCCTTGTTTAAAGAATTTTCAGGTAAGTACTAACTAAAAAAAAAAAAAGCAAAAAAATTGTACCAAAGAAATTATCTAACTTAATTATCCACGTGCCAACTTAATACACATGTGCAAAATATGTCGAGGCGGCACTCAAACAAGTTATGTGGACCTTGCACCAAAGAAATTGCCGTGAAACTAACCCAAGAAAAAGGCAAAGCGCAATTTCCTAATGGAAACTGAGCCGAAATGAGAGAACATGGCGTTTGCAGTTAGGGCTTTATGGGCAGTGAGAAAGATTTGCAGAGGAAGTCCTCGCCGTTATTGTTTCAGCAAACATGCGCATTCAAATTCAAATTCACATTCAAATTCAAATCCCCTTCTCCTGAAATTGCTTCAGGTTCCGAACTCGCACATCAAAACGACTCTGGATCAGGAAATGGCTTCCCTTCAAAGCTCGCAACGTTCTTGGGACTTCCTTATTACCTCTCTCTCCCCTTCTTCCTCCGACAAAGCTCGATTGGTACTAGTACTAATCTTCTCTGTCTCTGTTTTCCGTTTCATCATTTTTTTTTAACTGAGTTGTTTTTTGTTTGATTTAATAGAAAATTCAAGCAATTTATGGTTAACATAGTAAATAACAATTACTCTGTGGACAACAAATTTTCTTTTATTATATTATTATCAGTTTCATTTCACTGGACAAATGCTTATTTTGTATATAATTAAAATTAAAATTCATAATAAATCAATATTTTTTAATATATAAATTGTACTTTAAATTTTACATTGAGCAATTGATACTGTGAAGAAGCTTGAAGGTGATAAGTAGTTAAGAAAAAAAGTATATATAGATAAAAAGACAAAAAGACTTTTTTTAGAGAACTAAGAGATTTGTTTGGCTAGCTGTGAGACTGAAATGCTAGAGAAGAGAGAATATTGGAATCTGTAATTGAGAGTCTCTATTTTCAAAGTGTGTATTCTAATTTATAATATAGGAGTAGATAACCCACGGATTACAAAATGGCAAATTGGTGGTTTTTAGAAATTTTGAGATAAATTTTATGTAACCATTTGTTAAGATAGACCCTCTTTTTTTAAGAGTAATTTAGTAAATTATAACTTTGATTTTACCAAAATATACCCAATGTATAGTTTCCTAAAAGTTCCTTCTACTTAGCAAGTCTAATAGGAATTTTTAAATCTATTCACACTTGGTTTTTGAAGGGAGTATTTAACAAGTTATAACTGAGATTTTTTAAAAATGTACTCAAAGTATAGTTGGTTAAAATACTTATGTTTAAAAAAGAGGATATATGTTAGCAATTCTTGCACGAGCATGCAAACGTGTGTGTAATGAGGTTTCATTTTCTCAATTATGTGACCAATTATGCTTGGTGGATTGACTATACAGACTGTGATGATGATCAATATTCTCACTTATATTATTATTGAATGGTCAGATTTTGGAATGGATTTTGGAGAAGATACTGAAAGAAAATGAGAAAGATCGTGATCTCTTCTCTGAACTCATCTTTCTATGTGGAAAAGTGCAGGACGTGATGCTAGGAATGTGCGTGTTTAGTTCTATGGAGGCTAGTGGAGTTAAACCCACTTCCCTGGTTTTCAATTCCCTTATAAGTGTTTGTTTGTCTTCCCATGAGATTGTTACAGCAGTTAGTTTATTTGAGATCATGCAGAGTTCAGAGAGCTATAAACCTGATTTTCACACTTATAATATCTTTATTTCAGCATTTTCCAAGTCAGGGAATGTTGATGCCATGTTAGCTTGGTACTCGGCAAAGAAGGCTGCCGGACTCGGTCCTGATCTTCAAATGTATGAATCCCTCATATCAGGCTGTGTTAATTCTAGAAAGTTTGAGATTGCTGATAGAATTTTTGAAGAAGTGATGATTTCTGGAATTGTTCCTAGTGCATCCATAATTGAAAGTATGCTTAATGGGATTTGCAAGCAAAAGAGATTGGGTCGAGCGGAGGAGTTTTTCAAGTTTGTGATGGATTCTGGATGGGAAATAAATGAGAACGTGGTTGATAAGTTAGTAGCTCTGTATCTTCAACTAGGGAAAGCGGAAGAAATGGAAGAGCTACTTAAAACTATGATGAAGCCCTGCGTTACTACTACTGGTGTTCTCACACGAATTCATTGTGGGATTGTTAAGATGTATGCAATGTTAGATAGATTGGATGATACAGAGTTTGCTGTGGGTAGAATGCTTAAACAAGGGTTGTCATTCACAAGTGCAGATGATGTTGAAAAGGTCATCTGCTCATACTTTAGAATGGAAGCTTATGATAGGCTAGACATATTCTTGGAATGTTTAAAGAGTTGCTATGTGCTTAATAAATCAACTTATAATTTGTTGATATCTGGCTTTAAAAGAGCACACTTGCTTGAAAAAGTAGAAAGGGTGATGGAAGACATGAAATCAGCAGGATTAGTTTAATGTTTGGTGTGACGATTACAGATAAGCTCCATGACATTTGCACCAAACAGCAATATTGAATATACCATCAAATGAATGGTAAAAGTTCAGTGTCATTTTACCATCTCTCCCTCTCTATCAAGCTAACAACGGGATTGAGGAAGGGTTGTTTTGTCAAATTTAGGCTTCTGTATAATTGACACAGGCATGCAAGTTTGACTGTTAATGTGACTTCAACAACATCATGTATTTTTTGTTTTTTTCTTTTGTATTTGTTGGGGGTAGTGATTTCACATTGCAAAACTGAAATAATGATGGAGAGAAATTCCAAATTTATTGTATAACAAAAACCAGGTAGTTGGATGTTTGGTATACATGATTCATTGCCCTTTCGATTTCATTAGCATTATCATCTTGGCACAGCTCAGGAATTTAGAAGTAAACTCGAGAGATGTAAACTTGCAGAGTAGGGTTAGCTAAGAGAGAAAACCAACCGAACCAGATGAATAGATGAATATCAGAGAGTTTAGAATGAACCTGAAATTGATTGTATGAATTATCTGTAATTGTGGTTAGAAATGCTATTTATACTCCTGTTAGATCTTACATCTAACTAACTAGTCAACCACAACTAACTAACTATTTAACCACAGTAAACTAACTACATGAAATAGAAAATAATGAATTACATTTACAAATGAGACACCCAATATCACATCTCATCATACGAAATTAGAGATGCTTATTAATATTCTAGACTTATATGTCTATTTGAGTAATCTTTTTTAAAAATATTTCTAAAAGAGAAAAAATAAAAATAAAAATAAAATGAGTTTTTCTATAAGTTAATATCAATTTTTCATTAGCTAATCATTACTTAATTTGGAAAAGCTCTTTCATATAACTTTTCTAAAAGATGAGAAGACATCTATAAATCAATTAATAGTTAGCTAATAGATAGCTAAATTTAGTTTATGGAGATGTTCATTTTATTTTTTGTTTCTTATTTTCTTCTCCAAGAAGTATTTGTAGAGACATTTATCCAAATAGATCCATTATATTTACTACAAGTGATTCGTATACAACTTTATACTCAGATCGAATGTTACAAACAAAGGATCTCCAAGTCCAAGTTTTCAAATTTTTTTACCCATTTAGACAAAACACAAAACAAATTTCCTCAAGTAGCCATGTTCCTATTTTATTTACCTAAGTAGCAACATTTATTGTTCACAGTGAGAACACCTGACTTCTCACCTTATTTTTGCCAATTTCCTTTTGCACACCCTCTTAGAATTCAGGTACTCCAACCGTAAGCCTAAAGGTACTTTTCGTATTGTCTTTTGCTTTTGTTTGTTAATTAATTTTGTGTCTAATGTTTTAATAATACAAATAGAATAATAATAATTAGTAGTTGTATAGTACAAAATGGTGAAATTACACGTGGTAATTAATGTGTGGTCATTATACACGTGTTCATCCTCAGTGTCGACCCCGCAACAGTAATAGTGTACATTTCCGCTCTTACTGTCAACCCTGCTACAGTGACAACATGCTTGTCTGTTCTCTGTCTCAGCCTTGCTACAGGAGTGCAAACGTCAACCCCCGACATTCGGGTCTCCCCTAGTCAACATCATATCTGTTACGACTAATTATTCAAATGAGTGCAACCACCTTATCTCCTAATATATCTCCAATTATTTACAAGTTGTTACTTATCTGCAAGTAATAACATATCTACAAGGTACACATTATCTCTTATTCAAATTATATAATTATCTGCTATTATCGGTTATCTTATCGACAAATTAATTAACAAACAAAGGTCCAAGGTCCATACTCCACGCTATAAATACAGGTTTTCTCTAAATCTTTACTAATTCAATATTCACTCTATTCATACTACTGTTCACCCACGGTGAACACACATCCGAGGCACCCTCAGAGACCTTCTACCTGCACTTATACACTTAGTTTTGCAGGTCCCCCTCCTTAACAAGGACGATTCATCATCCGACGTGCAAGGTCTGGAACCCACTTGGACCTCGTCCATCATCATACGTGGAATTTCCAGATTTTGGTAAGAACATTTGGCACCTACCGTGGGGTCGCATCTACATCAAACGCTAGAACTTTCGTCAATGGTCAGTACGCATTCCAGCATCAAACGCAGCATTCCTGTTGAGGTGTCCAACCCTCTTCAGACTACCATGACTAATGCAGACACCATCCAGCAACCCGAAAACCGCATAGTAGAGATGGAGCAAAGACACGAAGAAGAGATTCCAAGGCTAAAAGCTGACCAAGATCAGCTGGAGACCAGAACGAGACATCCACAGGGAGACGAGCACTCCTCCCTCACGAGAAACGAAACAACTCAAGGCGAATCACACCCCTAACATGTCAACCCTCATGACAGTCCCAGCTCAGCATATGTATACTTTCTAGAAGGGCGAACAACACAATGACATCCTTTTGTCGATCGTATTATGGAGGTCGACCTTCCCTCTGGGTGGAAATCTCTCCATCTAGAAAGATATGATGGCAACACCAACCCAAGCGAACATATGGGTGCCTTCCTCACCCAGGCAAAACTATACACAATAATGATGTTGTGCTATGACGAGTGTTTCCTACTTTTTTAAAGGGGGCAGCTTTGACATGGTACGGTGGTCTCCCTTGTGGTCCATCGAAATTTTCGACACCCTTGTCGAAAAGTTCAATTCACAATATGCGACCACCCAATCTCACAGGTTAACTTCTGTTGCACTAGCCACGCTGCGTTAAGTAGATGACGAACCTCTCTGAAGTTTCATCGAACGATTTAGGCGAGTAACCGTTTAGGTCAGAAACCTCAATCATGAGGTAGCACTACACTCCATGATGTTGGTGTTATGACCTGACAAGTTCATGGACAGTCTATGCAAGACACCTCCCTCTAGCATGGACGAGATACGCGAACGAGCTAAAGGTTACATACAAATGGAAGAGATGTCCAAGTTCCAGAATAAAGTCAGACAAGATGGACAAAAGCGAGAGAAGCATGAAGTGACAACCAAGGCGATCCACAGAGGTCGGACAAAAAACAAAAGTTGGACAAGCACCAGCCTCTCTCGAAAAGACCCAGGTACGAAAGATACACTCCCCTAATGGTCAATCAAGCTACGATCATGGAGGAACCCTTCAACACGAAGGTATAGGTAAGAGTGCCGATACCATCATCATCATCCTCTCTCAAGCCAAGAGTGGATCTGAACAAATATTGCCGATTTCATTGCGGCAATGGCCACAATACCGAGAGTGTTGGGCCCTTAAGGACAAAATAGAAAAACTTATCCAGGCAGGATACTTGTCGCACTTTGTAAAAAGACCTGACAATCCCTCAACTGGAAACAGACCCGGGGGTCGACGAGAAAATCAGTACAGGAACCATGACAGAAATCAAGATGCTGACAAAAGACCTAAAGATAGGGGAAGACAGAGACAACAACAACATAGGTAGGAGCGTCAGCCTCCTCGCCAATAAGAGAACGAACCTGCCCATCACATCCGAGGTGAAATCAACACCATCGCTGGTGGATTCTCTTGTGGAGGTTTATCCAGTCAATCTCAAAAGAGACACCTACATGCCATACGGGACATCATTATCAACTATGTTGATGCTCCCCCACCACAGAGTCTCCCTCCTATTAGTTTCATAGACACTGATTTCAAAGGAATTATTCCTATCAACCAAGATGACCCGATGGTGGTTTCCTTCATAATCGCCAATTTCAAAGTGTCGAAGGTCTTCATTGATCAGGGTAGTTTTGTCGACATTTTGTACTAGAGGACTTTTCAGAAACTAGAGGTCTCGCCAAACATGATTAACCGCACCCCGAACCCCTCTTGGGCTTTGCAAGAGAGAGCAGATACCGGGGGTACGTAGACCTTATGACCACCTTCGGTCAAGGTAAATTTTCCAGGAGTTTCACCCTCAAATACTTGATCGTTGAGGCCAATGCTACCTACTTTACTTTAATCGGCAGAAAAACTTTGAATGAGCTTGGGACCATCGTCTCCACACCTCATTTAAAAATAAAGTTTCCCATTATGACATGGGAGATTGTCATCGTCAAGGTAGACCAGAAGCAAGCCCAACAATGTTATGCAGAAAGCTTGAAAGTGACATTATATCCTCCCAGCAGGGAGACGGGTACATACTATCCCATTTCGGGGGGTACCAGTCAGGTTATGAGCATAGACAAAGGGTCCACCCCCTACACCCTAACTGTCTATACAACTCACCATGACGACACCTTCGATGTGGACCCGCATGATGACAACATCGATAAAGGACCAAAGCCAATTGGGGAACTCGTCAAACTACAGCCATACCAAAACCCTGACAATGTACACAGCTTAGTAAAGACCTTACTGGTCATGAGCATCATCACATAGCTGACACACTTCACAAGAACGCGGACCTATTGGCCTGGCAACCATCTGACATGACAAACATCAATCCTAGCGTTATATGCCATGAGTTGGAAATGTCAGCATAATTGACTCGCTCAAACTTAGCAGCAATTTGGTTTAACGCATATCTTGATACTATGCCAATCAGTCTCTTGTATAAGGTAACTTTAAAAACATGACCGACCACATGTTTCCTTCTCTCAAAAGATATCTTTATTTCACTGTGTTGCAAGGTGATCATGTTGTTCATGGAATCTCAAACACTACATAGGTCTCCAAGGCTATTCTGGAGTAGTCTCTTTAAGGTCTAATGCGCATACCCAACCCTACACTTAAAAGGGAAAATAATTATTTTCAACAATTAATATGTTCCTAAAAATTCAATATAGATTAACAATTTTCATACTTGTTGGTTGTAGTGTTTCCTAGCTGCATCACCTTATTCGTCCATGTTGTTACAAATCTTTGTCTTTGTGGAATCGACCATGCGTGTTTCACATAGGCAACAAACATTTGCCATGGTCATTTCAAACTTCGTAAGACAATCATAATACTTTTTCTCAGTAGGACAATCCACAAGACTCCTCCATGCTTCCATCACATACTCCTATGCGTTTTTTTGCCCCACAAGGATTTTTCATTTTGCCTTCACATTCTTATCAATGTTAAACCGACACAACAAGTTTGTTGACTTAGGGAACATAGTTTTCACTACATTCATCAATGTTGAATCTCTCTCAGTAACAGTGACTTCAAGGAGTGCATCACTTCTCAGAAAAATACCTTTAAAACCTTCAAGAGCCCAGAAAATATTGTTTATACGTTCGTCCTCCAAATAGGCAAATGCAGCTGGAACTGTCATCCCAGTAGGTGTCACAACAACAATATCAAATAAAGGGGGTCTGTGTCTGTTTGTTTTGTATGTGCTATCTATGAGGAATACCAAATGACATGCATTGCTTAATTTTACTACATCCGGATGTGTCCAAAATATATCACGTACAACATCTTCATCCTTCAGTCGATGCCAACGGATATACATATCGCGTTCAAGTAGTTTCATTAATTGTTGCATTTCAGTATTACTGCTTCTTATAGAAGATTGATATGCATATCTTGCATTGTAGATTTGCTTCATTGTTGTACAATTGTTGGCATTGGGGTCCTTCAAAGTGAGAAGAATATTCTTTGGCACTCCTAGAAAAATGCAATTTAGGGACCACAAATAGCTGCTGAACTGTTTCGATCGCCAATTGACATCGAATTGGCGACCGAAGATTATTGTGATGGCTTAGTTGCATTAGCGACTTAATTAACGACGGAAGTTGATAAATTAATAAATTTGTTGCATTTTGTAAAAATTAATTTAAGATTAAATATATTTTAAAAATAATAAAATTAATTATATTATGAGAAAAAACTCATGCACTAACATATATAAATGTGTATTGTACTCTCACTTTTTTTAAGATACTACTTTTATTTTGAGATACCACTCTCACTTGATTATGTAAAAGAGTCAAGCTCAATTTTTTTTTTAATTTCATATATTACATGTTAAGCTCCTTTTTCAATTATCTTGTATAAAAATAATTATTAAATGATCGATAAAGTTATAAAATAATTTAAGAAAAATTAATAAAGATAATTGAGCTATAATTAAGTTATAAAAAATTAATAAAAATAATTAAATTATAATTTTCGATTAAGGGATCGAAATAATCTTAGATTATGTTTGACCCAACTTTTTCTGAACTTAAAAGTTACTTATAAGTTAAAGTAAAAAAATTAGAACTTAAAAAAATAAGTAGAAGTTGTTTATTATTTTTCATTTTTATACTTTAAAAATTCTTTTTAAATTAAAAGTGAGACAAAATAATTGAGTGTACAACCTATAAACATTAAATTTTCTAAAAATACACTTTTTTTTTGTTATTTTATCTTTAAATATATTGAGTGAAACCCTAACTAGTACTTTTTCTTGTTCAACCCATACCCTAGACACTTCAACTCTTTCTTTGGTAGCAACGTCGTTTTCTCTCCGTTATACCCATTCATTCATTCTTTGTAACTCACCTTTACTCTGGTAAGTCCCATTTGCTTTTGATTGCGATTGTTTGTGCCCATAAGAGTTATGTTAATTAATCCTTTTATGTTGCCTTGTTACATTTCTATTTTTTTATCAGGAGATGTGGAGAAGGTTGATTTTATGAACAAACTAAGTGGAGCCAAAGAGAGATTGAGGATTTTGAAAGAAAAACTATTGGTGGAAGGAAGCTTTGACAAGGTAGCGAGTAACTTATTTATTCACTAAAAATATGTTATAATTAAATTTTGTAAAATTAAGTATTTTAAAATATAAGGCATAATTGTAACATTAATGATTCTTTAAGGTTTAATATGGTGTAAGTGAAATTTATGCATTGATGAAGACGACTTTTTCCCTTTAGGTTTTTTTTTATTTACCATTTGGGGGCAAAATTTTAAAAATTTCTGATTGAGGGTAAGTCGTGCCACATGGCACGACTTCTATTTAAAAAAAAAATTAGTCGCTAAAATTTAGTTGCTAATTTTGGTCACTAATTCAGTCCTTAACACTTTTTCGACAGAATATTGTGGTCGCAAACATAAAAATAAAAAAAAAATCACAAAATTCTGTCGCAAAAAGTGTTAGCGACCGAATTTTTGCAATCAATTTTTTTTTTAAAAAAATGGAAGTCATGCCACATGGCATGACTTCTGACTCCAAAGTCGTGCCATGTGGTACGACTTACCCCCAATCAAGATTTTTTTTTAAAAAAAATTTGCCCCCAAATGGTAAGTAAAAAAAAGTCCCCCTAAAGGGAAAAAAACCCGATAAAGACCCAATTGGACTATTGCACTAAACAAGGTCGAATAAGTTACCAAAAATCGTTGATTCTTAATTTTTAAACATTGACTAGACTAGAAAGTTGAGTAACATTTTCTTAAAAAAATAAGAACTTTAAAAATGGTTGAGAAAAGACCATAACCATGGTCATAGAATGAGAAACACACTCCTTTATCACTACACCCAAGTGCTCATTTGAGTATTTAGTGCAAAATATAGTATTAATATAAGTTTTATGCAAAAATAGTTCAAAATTTAATTTTTTAAATTTATTATATTTTATAATCTTATATATTATCTTTCAAAATATAATATATAAAATTAAATTCTATTTTCACGTAAATTAGAATATATATATATATATATAAGTTTTATTTTTATTTTAATTATTATATTTAACTTTTTAAATAATGCTTATGATTTAGTAACAATATTTTTTTTATCTATATTAAGATATTCATGTTATTTACCCTCAATTATTGTAAATCACTATTTTAACTTCCAAGTGCAATATTTTCTTTTGATAACAATTTCCAAGTTAGTCACAAAGTGTCTTTGCACTATAGTTTTAATAATATTGATTATGAAAATTGGAACCAACCACTAAAATCAAAATTAATGAGTAACAAATTAAATAAAATGGAAATTAAAATTTTAAATTAGTGTATTATATTAGATAACCAATTTTTGTATTTATTTTTAAATACTAAATACTACATGATCATTAAATATAAATAAAATTTTAATTTGGAACAACTAATTAAAATCTAAATAAGTAGAAACATTTTTTAAAGAAAAATATACACAACATATACATATTTAGATTTGGAGGGAAATTTTCCCTCTTTTATTTTTTATTACAACTCAACTTTATCTAATTAAAATTGAAATAAAGAATTGAGAAACAAAAGGTTTAGTCATCCTAACTTTCTAAGAGAGACAATGTCATGAGAACGAACCACTAATTGACAACCTTTTCACATCCTCAAGGCTTGCCCGCCACCTAGCCACATGCTTCGTTGTCGCCAGTGCAAACTTCGGCTGCGGCTCCTCCCGTGAGCACGACCCTGTCATCGCCAGTGCCAACCTTCTCAGTTGTGTGTATACATATATATATATATATATATATATATATATATCCCTCTCTCTCCATGACTTGTCTTTTTTTTTTTCCTTTTTTAATCTGTTGGGACAAGGGAAGACAGGGAGGTGCCATGTAATTTGTTTAGTGGGGGGCTCGGTGGGAGTGGGGTTCTCGGTGCTGTGCTCTAAACGCTATGGGTGTTGGAGTCTTTGTTTAAACTCCATGGGTTATATAAGAGACGGTTGGAAAAAGGTTAGAAAAATAATAACTACTCCTAACCGCTCCTGGGAAAGGTTAGAAAAAATAATAACTACTCCCAACCGCTTCAATAACAAATGGTTGCGATGGTTCATCGCCAAGAGTCACGATGGTTTACCGACAACTCTTCAACATGGTTCTTTGTTGTCTATAAATAGACATAGAGACAGTTAGAAAAATATAGAAAAATTGATAAAGTTTTGATAGTTAATCTTTTTTGATATTCTCGCTTAGATACTAGTACATTTTCATATTGCATAATTCTTCACTCTTTCTAAGTGGTTCCTCGAGCATTAGCTTTGTTCATTTGGGCTGTTGATTTGAAGTGCCATCAATCTTCAGACGTTGATCCGTTCTATCCTGGGAGACAATTTTTCATCAACCTTTGGCATCAATTGGAGGGAACAAATTGTCTTAAGGAGACAACATTGTTGGGCTCGGATCTTTTCATCTCTTTTCATCTGTTTCTGATTCATTATCATACAGGTTCTGTTTAAATTGGTTTTTGTGTTGTTATAGTATATTATATTGTTCCTCTTGACTACTCAGATTCTGACCCTTGTGCAATTGGATATATTCCAATTCTAAATTAACTAATAGATTTAACAATCTTAAGACAATTTGTTGAATCTGGGTTCAGTATATTCTATCTTTTTGTATTATATATTATTGTCTACTGTCTATACTCTTGAACGATTAATCTGTGTGATTAATCAGTATTTATGTTTATGAAACAAAAATGACTTCAACAAGTGCAAACTTGGTCAACAACAACAAGGCTCACTCTGTTTCAACTCTTGCTGAAAAGCCTGAAAAATTCAATGGGATTGATTTCAGGCGTTGGCAACAGAAAATGTTGTTCTATTTGACAACCCTATGTTTGGAATTTTTTCTCAAGGAAGATGCTCCGAAGTTGAAAGAAGGAGACAAACATGATAAAGAGAAGGTTGTTGCAGTTGATGCATGGAAGCACTCTGATTTCCTATGCCGAAACTACATCCTCAATGGTCTAGACAATTCCTTATATAATGTGTATAGCACTTTAAAAACCAGTAAGGAATTGTGGGATAGTCTAGACAAGAAGTACAAAACAGAAGATGTTGGCTTGATGAAATTTATTGTTGGGAAATTTCTGGACTTCAAGATGGAAGACTCTAAGAATGTGATGAGTCAAGTGGAGGAACTTCAAGTGTTAGTGAATGAAATTCATGCTGAGGGAATGACCCTGAGTGAATTATTTCAGGTTGCTGCGGTTATTGAAAAATTACCACCATCCTGGTAGGATTTTAAGAACTATCTCAAGCATAAGCGCAAGGAGATGACACTTGAAGATCTGATAATAAGGTTGAGGATAGAAGCAGACAACAAAGTTGCTGAAAAGAAATTTGGCAACAATCCTTTGGTCTCTAGGGCTAATGTTGTTGAAGAGGGATCAAAGTCCAAGAAACGGAAATATTCCGATGTTGGAAATGTTAAACAAGGCAAAGGTAAAGGAAAAAAGTTCAAAGGCAATTGCTACAATTGCCGTAATCCTGGCCACCGTGCAAAGGATTTCAAAAAGTCACAGAAATCCAAAAAGAAGACTACTCAAGCCAACTTGGTTGATACAGCTTGTGGAGAAATTGAAAATCTCAACTTAACAGCGGTGGTGTTGGAGTGTAACCTTGTAGGGGACACTAAGGAATGGTGGGTGGATACCGGTGCCACTAGGCATGTCTGTTCATCCAAGTGGATGTTTTCCTCCTACACCCCTGTGAAGAATGATGAGAAACTCTATATGGGTAACTCTTCTACTTCAAAAGTTGAAGATATTGGAAAGGTGGCTTTAAAGATGACTTATGGCAAGGTTGTGACACTTAATGATGTGTTTCATGTGCCTGATATTCGCAAGAACTTAGTGTCTGGATCCCTTCTGAGCAAGAATGGATTATAACTTGTATTTGTTTCTGATAAGTTTGTACTTACTAATAATGATGTGTATGTAGGAAAAGGATACCTTAGTGAGGGCCTTTTTAAGATGAATGTAATGACTGTAACCAGTGGTGGTGTTAGTATTAATAATAATGTTACTTCTATTTACTTGCTTGAGTCTTCTAATTTATGGCATCAAAGATTAGGACATGTTAATTTTAAATCAATTAAAAGTTTGGTTAATTTAGATTTATTTCCTAAAGTTGAATGTTCTAATACTAAATGTCAAGTATGTGTTGAATCAAAGATTTCAAAATTACCTTTTTCTTCTGTTGATATATCAACTGAATTGTTAGATTTAATACATACTGATATATGTGATATGGAAACTGTACCATCAAGGGGTAATACGAAATATTTTATTACTTTTATTGATGATTGCAGTAGATGCTATTATGTTTATTTACTTAATAGTAAGGATAAAGCACTTGTTGCTTTTAGACAATATATAAATGAAGTTAAAAATCAATTTAACAAGAAAATTAAGGCTACAAGGAGCGATCGTGGGGGAGAATATGATGGCCCCTTCAAGGAATTCTGTATAGAATCTGGGGTTATACATTAGACGACTGCTCCTTATGTACCGCAATCAAATGGAATTGTAGAAAGGAAAAAATCGGACATTAAAAGAAATGATGAACGCTATGTTAATCACGTCCGGTTTACCACAGAACTTGTGGGGGGAAGCCATTTTGATGGCAAACTATATTATTAATAGAGTTCCTCACAAGAAGACAAAGAGCATACCATACGAAGTATGGAAGGAAAGCAACCATCCTTGAAATACTTGAAAGTGTGGGGTGCTTGGCTAAGGTCGCGGTTCCTAAACCCAAAAGGTTGAAGATCGGGCCTAAAACCGTGGATTGTGTATTCATTGGTTATGCACTTAATAGTAGTGCTAGTCGATTTTTGGTTTATAAATCCGATGTCTCAGATATACATGTTAATACGATTATTGAATCAAGGGATGCTAGGTTCTTTGAGGATATATTTCCGTATAAAAAGTCATATGAACCAAGTGGCAATGACAATGATAATGTTGTGAGACCTTAAAAGACTACAACTAGTGTTAATCCTGTAGAGGAAGAACCTAGACGTAGTAAGAGCAAAGGACCACCACATCCTTTGGACCTGATTTTCTAACATATCTGCTAGAAATTGAGCCTCAAACGTATTAAGAAGCTGTAACGTCCCCAGAGGCACCATTCTGGGAAGAGGCTATCAATAGTGAAATTGAATCCATCCTGTCAAATCACACTTGGGAATTGGCAGACCTTCCTCCTGGCACTAAGCCTCTAGGAAGTAAGTGGGTCTTCAAAAGGAAGATGAAGGAAGATAACACTATTGATAAATATAAAGCTAGGCTTGTAGTCAAAGGCTATAAGCAACGCGAAGGTCTCGGCTTCGATACCTATTCACTTGTTACAAGGATTACATCCATTAGGATGTTAGTCGCGCTAGCAGCGTTGTATGGCTTAGAACTACATCAAATGGATGTTAAGACAACTTTCTTAAATGGAGACTTAGAAGAAGAGATCTATTTTGAACAACCTGAAGGGTTTTCTGTTCCAGGACAAGAACGGAAAGTTTGTCGCTTAATTAAATCCCTTTACTGGTTAAAGCAAGCTCAAAAACAATGACATGCAAAGTTTGATAAAGTTATGTTATCGAACGGTTTTAGTATTAATGAATGTGACAAGTGTGTCTACATTCAAAATACTGATAAAGGGTTTGCCATAGTCTGTCTTTATGTAGACGACATGTTGATAATGGGTAGTAATAATCAAATGATTAAAGCTACTAACCAATTGCTTGCCAACAAATTTGACATGAAAGATTTGGGAAGAGCAGATGTTATTTTGGATATCAAAATCCATAGAACATCAAGAGGTTTGGCTCTATCACAGGCTCACTATATTGCAAAAATTCTTGAAAAATTCAAGAGTTTAAATATAACTCCTGTGAATAATCCCATAGACTCTAGTCTTCGACTATTGAAGAATACTGGCAAAGCTAAAGCACAAAAGGAATATGCTCAAGTATTAGGCAGTCTTATGTATGTT
>PYAF01004170.1:325355-335643 GCA_007407185.1 Glycine tomentella | reverse complement strand
GCTTTATGAGTAATCCAAACGTGTATCATTGGAAAGTTATGATAAGAGTTTTAGGATACCTAAAGCACACTCAAAACTTTGGTTTGCATTACGAACAGTACCCTGCAGTTATTAAAGGATATTGTGATGCAAATTGGATCACCGGTTCTAATGATACTAAATCCACAAGCGGATATGTGTTCACCCTTGGTGGAGGTGTTGTATCTTGGAAATTGTCCAAGCAGACTTGTATTGCAAGATCAACTATGGAAGCAGAATTTATCGCTTTAGATAAAGTCGGTGAGGAAGCAGAATGAATTCATAATTTTGTTGAGGATGTTCCCAGTTGGTCAAAACTAGTACCAACTGTAGGCATACATTGTGATAGCCAAGCCGCCATTGGAAGGGCTAAGAACGTCTTGGCAAGTCTAGACATATACGTCGTAGACATGATACCGTTAGACAACTGCTCTCAAATGGAATCATCTCAACAGACTATGTGAGGTCTAAAGAGAACATAGCAGATCCATTAACTAAAGGGATTCCTAGAGAGCTAGTTGAAAATTTGTCGAAAGGAATGGATTTAAGGCCTATCAATTGTTGATCATTGCGGTAACTCTACCTTGATGAGTGGAGATCCCACGAACTAGGTTCAAAGAGACAACTAAGTCATGATCGACTGTTTAACACTGTGGAGTTTTTAAACTCATACTTATTCCTATGACAATACAGTGTATATGAGGGTAAGCATAACGACTATTAATGGTTTCTTAATCTGATGTGTTCAGATGATGTACGTGGAGGTATATCACAAGTAATCACCTATGTGAGTGTGAAGTGAGGGCCGCTTAAATGAGAACTTAAAAAGGCCGATTCTCTACAACACTTGCAGAACCAGGAAGGTGTCATGGACAAAATGGACACAACAATGAGGATGAGCAATGCTAGGGAAGCAATTGTGTGTCTCCTATTGTCTCGGTATACACCATAAAGGTTGACGGTTCAAGGCATCACGACCACCGTTGACCTAGTATACCCGATATGTTTACACTAGAGAAGGTTCAAAGGTAACCCCTACCTATCTCGATGCAATTGTTTCTCGTCGAGGAATCACACTTGGATACATATTCATATGCATTTAGTCATGTTGAATTGATCTCTTATTCATGTGGGGGATTGTTGGAGTTTTTGTTTAAACTCCATGGGTTATGAATAAGAGGCGGTTGGAAAAAGGTTAGAAAAATAATAACTACTCCTAACCGCTCCTGGGAAAGGTTAGAAAAAATAATAACTACTCCCAACCGCTCCAATAACAAATGATTGCGATGGTTCATCGCCAACAGTCACGATGATTTACCGACAACTCTTCAACATGGTTGTTTGTTGTCTATAAATAGACATAGAGACAGTCAGAAAAATATAGAAAAACTGATAGAGTTTTGATAGTTAATCTTTTCTGATATTCTCGCTTAGATACTAGTGCATTTTCATATTGCATAATTCTTCACTCTTTCTAAGTGGTTCCTCAAGCATTAGCTTTGTTCGTTTGGGCTGTTGATTTGAAGTGCCATCAATCTTCAGACGTTGATCCGTTCTATCCTGGGAGACAATTTTTCATCAACCTTTGGCATCAATTGGAGGGAACAAATTTACTTAAGGAGACAACATTGTTGGGCTCGGATCTTTTCATCTCTTTGCATCTGTTTCTGATTCATTATCATACAGGTTCTGTTTAAATTGATTTTTGTGCAGTTATAGTAGATTATATTGTTCCTCTTGACTACTCAGATTCTAACCCTTGTGCAATTGGATATATTCCAATTCTAAATTAACTAATAGATTTAACAGTGGGTACTGTGTATGAGCTGACGCTATAGTAATACCTTTCTGCAATCTCTTTTGTGCTGTTTTTATATCAGTTCCCATTGCAAAGCAGGAAAATTCTTTGCTTGTTTAGAAAAGCCCTCAATTTTACTTCTTTTGTTCCTTTTTTTCTATTTTTTTTAGGTATTGTGATAAGAAATAGGTTTATGATGCATGCTTTGTTTGTGTGTTTTTAAATTTGAATTTAGATGTGGATAGTGGTAGAGTTGGAGGATTGAATTTCCAATCCAGAACTCTAAGTGATTCTAGATGCAGTCTAAAGGCATGCGATCCAGCAGATCTATCTTCTATATCATAACTGTTTATTTGTTTATAAGTTCAAATGGGTGGCTGTGATGTCAACCTAAATGAGCACGTGTGTGTGTACCTGAGTGCTAAATGTATTAAATTTTCACAATATTAGATCATCACTACACGTTGCTGTAATATTATCAGTTTGTTCTGTATCTATAACCTAACTTTTAAGGAAATAGAAGCCTTTAGAACAAAGCATAGACTTATCAAGATTAAAGCAGACCTTTGCCAGTTGCTTTGCTAATATGATCGAGGGTAATGTTACTAGAAATCCTTCTACTTCCTAGATTATATAGTGAAATAGTAATGCATTTCCTAGATTAAAGTATAAAACAATAATTGTGTTTTGCAGGGTTCGGTGCATTTCATTCTGATTCACTATGGCCAATGGTCCAGCACCGCTTTCTGAGATTGGAAAAAGGGCAAAAGGTAAATTTGCATTTGGAATCATAATATATTATGTCATTGGTCCAACATGCTTTTTATATGTACTTGAACACATCAATGGTTATCAACCATTATAGACACATGAACAACATCCTATTGCTAGTTTCTGGGTGCAAATAGGTTCTCTTATAGCATAGAAATGACAAATAACACGTTGATTTGTGTATCACAATTGATTACTTGTTCACCCCTTACTTGTGTATACATCACAGGACATGATACAGAAAATATTCTAAATGTGATGAAGAAGAAATCATGGGGCTTAAATCGGTAAAAGATTTTCATTCTGAAAGGAGTTTTTTTGTGTTTTCTTCTAATTAGAATAACAAAAAAGGGTATATATATGCCAATCCCCCAGAGTAGTCACAAAAAATAGTATAAGTCCAACTCCTTACTAAAAAAACGCAAGATAAATAATATGCTAATTTGTCTTGAAATTAGTCCTTCACTAGCAACTCTCTAAGTCATCAAGTTCACAAAAAATGAAACAAAATTGGTCAGATTATCAAATTAAAGACTCAAAATTATACATTAAATTAGTTAATTTTCCATCAAATATATAAGATTGTGGTTTGTTCCACCGTCATCACCATAACTTGTATAAAAAAAGTTCTACAACACTATCTCGTTTTCTTTTGAGCTCTTATTAATCAGTGACTTTATTAGGACATTGATTAAAGAACTAAAAAAGAAAAACATTTATTGTGTAAATTACAGAAAAATCTAAAAAAAAAAAAATATAAACAATACAAGTTTTTGCTTTCCAATAAAATATTTATATTTTAAATTTCTTAATCAATATCATTAGAACACGTATTAATAGGCAAAATTCTCTCCTGGATGCAAAATCAACAATTAAGTAATTTAATGTATAATTTTGAGTCTTTAATTTAATGTATAATTCTCTCCTAGAAAGTTATCACTGTGAACATATATGAACTGAAATGTCTCGTGACAGTTGCAAGGTAACAACTAACAAAGATGAATCATATTGAATTATGGATAGCGGCTACATGGGAACTAAAACAATAAAGTAGGAGAATTTCAATATGAAAGCTATATTTTGGTTTAACTTGATGAAATGGTTCTATGACTTTGATTAATTATTGACCTTTTTTGAAAGAAGTTAAAAAAATATCAATATTTTAAAGAAAAAATTACTTTTGTATATATAAGTACAAATTTATTTCCGTTGTGGTAAGTCAAGACAAAACCTTGATTATGTCACGATACTGCTTGTATGCTTAACTTGTATGATGTAGATATTTATTATCCAGCCTGACCAATAAAAATAAAGAGGTGGGACAAATTTAGTTCTAATTTAATCAAGAGGAATACATAAATAAGTGGATTGAAAAATTCAATAAAAATGAGATCAAAAGTTGAGATTAAGGACAAAAGATGTCCAATTTTAAGTAGGAAAAAATGATAGAGTTAACAGCATTAACTTCACAGGAAGAGTTTGAAAAAAGACCATCAAATGGAATTAGTAAAGAACAAAATAGCTTATATAGACCATTGAGGTTTTCTATGTTTGGTTCAGACATAGTGATAAAGTGGTGAAAAGGAAAGAAAATAAAACACTCAGAAAAGGTTAAGGTTCAAAAGCTCACAAGCTAGGGCTGAAGAGATCTCACATGGAAAAAGAAAACTTCTCACCAAGAGAGAAAATAAGAGAGTATATATCTGCAACAGTTCTTTGTATTCATGAGAAGTTATTCTCAACTGAACATGTAACTTCTATTTTTATTTTTTTTATTTAAATTATTTTATGTTTTAAAAATAATTCTAGAAATATTAAAATATAACACAACATGTTTTTAAATATACCAGAAATAATAAGTTAGTCATGTGATTCCTGAAAATATAACATCATTCCGTGAAACAAATGCTCACTTTCTTATTTTTTTAATGAATTAGATTGATATAAAAAATAATATTTGATTTAATTTAAATTTTAAAAAAATAGTTTGGTTATATAATAATATTCCCATTTAAATGATCAATTATCAAATATCAAATTAAATAAGTAATTACTGATCATAAAAAATATATGATGTAATTTTAACTAATATTCAAATTAAAATATCGATGAATCAATTTAAGAATGATTAGTGTTGTTATTAAAAACTAGATCAACTAAATCTAATCAAATTAAAAGTACTATTATGATTATTATTACTTTTTATTATTACTATTATTATTATTTAAGGTAACATAACAATCCTTGTATAAAACTCGACCATAAATTTTAAAACATAATTATGTATTTTTATAAATTAAAATTAAAAAATATATTTCATGAGAAAAAAATCTGATATCAAATTAAAATATTGATGAATCAATTTAAAAATGATTATTTTTGTTATTAAAAGAAATAGATGAATTAAAATTATTATTATTACTATTATTATTATAACATAAAAATACATAAAACATGTTCATAAATTTTAAAAACATAATTATGTTTATTACTATTATTATTATTATAGACATATTACATATAGTTCTTAATGTTACAATAAAAACCTATTTAATCTCATGCTCGTGATCAAGGTTTTAAATTGGGGATGCGTTCCTGCAGGAAATGGCGGACAATAGCCGCTATCCTACTAATGCAGCTGCTTCTCACGCAAACAAGGAGGAGGCAAATGCTCGGTCTGTTTTTGTTGGCCATGTATGAATCATCCTATCCTATTTTTATTTTTTTTATATCATCATTAGTTTTCAAATTGAATCATGGTTTCCCTTCTCTACCTTATTTATGTGTAAGTTTGCATCCTACTACTCTTTTTTAGTTGAATACAAAATCCTTTTGTCTTTTCCTAATCAACTTAAATGACAAGCCATGATTTGGTTATTATGAACTATATTTAGTATTTATTTAGAAGTCTTATTTAGCCCATATTGTGTGAATCGAAATTGACCTGCTGGTTTGATTGGTTGAACCAATAACTGATCTGCCAAAATAGTTTGGTCCAATCTTTTAACTGATAACTTACGAATTGGCTATTAAATCACCTAACTGAGTATGAATTTGGAACATAATTTTTCTGAAAGATGACAGAGACTATTAGTGAGAGAGAGTGTGGGTGGGTTAGAGTGGGAAATAGAAACAATAGACGAGAATGCTACAGTAACAATGGGTATCATCAGCATGATCTGAGGCTAGAGAAGACACGGCCAGAAGCAGGATGGAGGAAGAACTGGAGGGAGGCTACCGACATATCCTCTTTTTACTTCACCCGATTTTTGGAAGATTTTGGTGAAAAGTACTTGTGGGTAGAATTCAAAAAATGGGGAGATGTTAGGCAAGTCTTCATCGCCAAAAACAGAAATCGGATTGGAAAGCGGTATGGTTTTGTTAGGTTTAAGGATTTACAGACATTAGTCTTCTGGAATGGCAGCTTGATAACTTGGTTATCGGAGGCCTCAAATTACATGTCAACCTCCCCAAACATGGCAGACACAGAACGAAGGCACAGAACAATAGGGCGTATAAGGAATCTTCTCAGTCTGGTCCATATCGTGGATATCCAGTCCAATACCAGACCCAAAAAGCGTTTTATGCGCAAGCGGTAAGGGCGACTAACCATGGGCAAGCGAAGAGATGGTCGTTGACCTAGCTGAAGGTGAGGACGAAGCCCCGTGTTTCGTCTGTCCAGTTAACTATTCCGACGGAGGACTTGTGGGGTAGTGATGCCTGGGTGGGTAGACTGAGGTGTTTAGCGGAGCTTGATGGACTGGAGGACAATTTTCTGTGGGATGGAGGTGAGGATGTCACACCCAAGTACTTGGGTGACGACATGGTACTCCTCCTGGGTCTCAAGAACGCGAAAGCGGAGGAACTGTGTAGGAACGCAAAGGACAGTGATCTATCTATGTTTTATTCATTGGAGAAGTGGACCCCATCGTTGAGGCCTAGGTGTAGACTAGTATGGGTGTTGTGCTGGGGGGTACCTCTACATGCCTGGGATAAGGAGAACATCAACAAAATAGTGTCTGGGGTAGGAGAGGTGGTGGACATGGACGCCGACGCGGTTGATTCTCAACGTATGGACAGGGCTAGAGTCCTCCTCAAAACCCTGTGGTACCCCATGATCAACCACGAGGTGATGGCTTCCATTAATGGCGATGAGTTCATCGTCCACATTGTTGAGGACTCATGCTGGCATTCCTGTAATGGCCATCGGTGCAGAAGGAGTTCCGATGGCTCTTCCGAGGAGATAGCTTCTGATGGTAGCTATATGGGGCTGAGCGAGGAGGAAGTCTTGGCTCTCGAGGAGTTACCGGTGACAGCGGCGGCGGTCGACGGGGACAGGCGCGAGGCGGCCGATGGTGATAGGTGTGTGTACTGTGGCCAAAGTAGGGAGCACGGGTCTTTAACCGCTGGGCAATATCTGAGAGATGACTCGCTGGATATTAACCAGCAACCTGGCACAAGCCCACCTAAAGAAGTTGTTGCAGAGAGGGATGGAGATGGCTGTCACATACCAATTTCTTTACGGAAAACCTCTGAGACCTTGGCAGATGGAGAGGATTGCATGGAAAAAGGGGATATGGAATGGGAGACTGTTGGGTCAGACATGGAATGTGACCCATGCACAAGGTTAGTAGGTAGCATTTCTGATGAAGGTTGCTGGCAGCGGGGGGACCCACATATTTATGATTTTATGGAAGTGGAAACAGGGGCAGAGACGTTAGGGAAAGAGGTTGACAAAGTAAATTTGGGATCCCCAAATACCTGTACTATTCAAACTCCTGCTGATAAAGATAGTTTATTGGGCCTCAATAAATATGGGCCTCACACACACTGGAAGGTGTACTCCAGAAATAGATGGTGTAAAAAGCAGTTACAGCCTTATAAAGTGTAGGGCCAAGAATCTGGGCTGTGTGTACACCAGCTAACTCTAAAGGAAAGGAGGTTTCTGTTATTAATTGGGGGTCACCGCCAGCGAGTGGAGATAGTGGGCTAAAGGAGGTTGTTGTATGGGAGGAAAGGCCTAGTTTCAACCATCAAAGAGATGAAGCCTCATCAAGTAAGACAAAATATGACTGGTTATGCGAACCTTCAAACGAATGGGACTTGGCTGAACTGTTGGGCATAAGGTGTAGTAATAAAGAGGAAATGATGAAGAATATGTTGGAGATGGAGGTGAGAGATGGAACAGAGATTCTGAGGTTGGGTAATAGTGAAGGTGCTTGATGAAGATTCTTTCTTACAATATAAGGGGGTTGGGGAGGGAATTTAAGTGGACTTTCTATCAGAAAGTTGATTACTAAAGAAGGAGTGGATATGCTTTGTATTCAAGAAACAAAAAAAGGAAGTTATTGATAAAAAAAGTGTGTCAAGCAATATGGGGTGACTCTGAAGTTAGTTGGGAATTTAATCCAGCTTGTAACCGAGCGGGTGGTCTCTTGTGCACTTGGAATAAGGACAAAATTACAATTGAGAAGAAGATGGTAGGAAGTGGATTCATTTATTTGGAAGGAACCTGGGCTGAAGATAATGAAAAGATAACTGTTGTAAATGTGTACTCACCTTGTGAGACAACACTGAAAAAATGTCTGTGGGAAGAGATTAAGCAACTTAGATTTGTAGGTAGTAAGGGCCTTTGGTGTATTATAGGCAATTTTAATACTGTGAGGAGGCATTCGGAAAGAGTTGGTTATTGCCAGCGAAATCAAGATGATGGTATCACTAAGGAGCTCAATGAATGGATAACAGAATTAGATGTTGAAGACGTGTCATGTATTGGGCGTAAGTTTACTTGGTTTAGACATAATGGATATGCAAAAAGCTAGCTAGACAGGGCTCTAGTCTCCGTAGAACGGACTGATAAATGGTAAGGTACTTCTCAGGCGATTTTGTATCGCAATTTCTCTGATCATTGCCCCATTTTACTTAAAGCTACTTCTGTTAATTCGGGCCCGAAGCCGTTTCGGGTTTTGGACTGCTGGTTTGGTGACAAAAGTTTCAGGAAGTCAGTCCAAGACAGCTGGAATTCAACTACGGTATTGGGCTGGCGTGAATATGCTTTGAAAGAAAAAAAAATTGAAGTTTTGAAGCAGAAACTCAAAGTTTGTAACAAGCAACACTTTGGTATCATCCAAAAAAACATCAAAAGTATTGAGACTGAGATGAACAGACTGGAAAAGGCTAGTGAAGATAGGCAGCTGAGTGGGGAAGAGCTGAAAAGGAAGAAACAATTACAGGAAGAGTTGTGGGCTGCTTCACAATCTTATGCCTCAATTCTTAGGCAAAAGGCTAGAACGAGATGGATCAAGGAAGGAGATTGTAACTCCAAATTTTTTCACAAGATTGTCAACTGGAAATGGAGGACTAATATGATCAAAGGTGTCATGGCTGATGGATGCTGGCTGGATGAACCTAGCAGAGTTAAAAAGACAATTAGAATTTCGTTTAAAAAGAGATTTGAAGAACTTGTGCGAGAGAGGCCTAACTTAGATGGGGTCAAATTCAGATCTATAGACCAGCAACATAATAATCTATTGGTGGCACGGTTTGAGGCGAAGGAAGTGAAAGATGCTGTTTGGGAGTGTAGGAGTGAGAAGAGCCCTGGTCCGAATGATTTTCATTTCAAATTCATCAAAGAATTTTGGGATATTATTAAACCTGATTTCCTATGCTTCTTGGATGAGTTTTATATTAATGGGATTTTCCCTAGGGGAGGTAATGCTTCTTTCCTAGCACTGATCCCTAAAGTACAGGATCCTCAGGGCCTCAATGATTATAGACCTATCTCTCTTATTGGATGTGTTTATAAGATTGGCTAAGGTGTTATCATCTAGGTTGAAGAAGGTGCTGCCATCTATCATAGATAGTCGCCAATCAGCCTTCATTGAAGGGAGACATTTGCTGCAGAGTGGTTGTGGCAAACGAAGTGGTGGATGAAGCAAAGAGATGTAATAAAAGTTGTCTTGTGTTCAAGGTTGATTATGAGAAAGCATATGACTCGGTGAGTTGGGATTTCCTTTCATACATGATGAAGAGGTTGGGTTTCTGTCATAAGTGGATTTGTTGGATTGAAGGGTGTTTAAAATCCGCATCCGTTTCCATTCTGGTTAACGGGAGCCCCCACTCCAAAATTCAAGCCACAAAGAGGCCTTAGGCAAGGTGACCCACTGGCCCCATTTCTGTTTAACATTGTTGCAGAGGGAATTGTGGGTCTGTTGAGCGAAGCACAGGAAAAGAATAGATTTGAAGGATAAAAGGTTGGTTAGATGAAGGTGAACATCAGTATGCTACAATACGCTGATGATACAATCTTCTTTGGGGTAGCATCGGAGGAAAATGTCAGAACGATTAACGTTGTATTGAGGAGTTTCGAGTTGGTGTCAGGTTTGAAGATAAACTTTGCAAAAAGTAGTTTTGGAGTGTTTGGGATAAATGATCAGTGGATAACTACTGCTGCCAGATACTTGAATTGTAGAAAGCTGATAGTACCTTTTATATATCTGGGCGTTGTAAGATAGGGCCTTGAAGCCCAAAGGCATGTGAGAAGAAAAACAAAAATTTTCAAAGCGGAAACACACATACCATTCAAGAATCATTCTTTAGGACATAGATGTTACCTTGTTTATATTCGAAATTGATGATCAAGAATAGGCTTGAAGATACAAGCCCTCTAATGTTGATCCACACCACTTCTTGTCAAGACTC
>PYAF01004170.1:305110-325255 GCA_007407185.1 Glycine tomentella | reverse complement strand
ATTTAGGAGTAGACATCTGGTATCCATGAATCCTCATGATCGTGATCCCATCACTGATATTCAAGAGATACCTATTCTATTCCAAGGGTTTTATCCAGTTACTCATATATTAATAATAATATCGAGACAAAATATGAAACAAGATAAAGAGCGCTTATAATTTATTCATGACAACATTGAAAAGTACATGTACGTCCTATTCTAAAGATTGTCTCTAGGACATCCATATACTAACAGGCGTTTCTATTGGGGCAAATCCGAGAATGAGTGAGACTTGGGCATCTTTAGTGAGAAAGTGAGAGTAACCTAGCAAAATGGAAGCACAAATTCCTATCTTTTGGGAGCAGGCTAACTCTCATCAAGTCAGTCCTGAACTCGTTACCTACTTTTCTATTTTCTTTTTTTAGGGTTCCTAAGAAGGTGGTGGACCGATTGGTGAGGCTACAACGGAGATTTATGTGGGGTGGCAATGCTGATCATGACAAGATTGCATGGGTTAGATGAGAAGTGTTGTGTCAAGAAAAATCGAAAGGAGGCTTGGGTATTCGGGACTTGCAGAGTTTCAACACCGCGCTACTCGGGAAATGGCGGTGGAAACTATTCCATTTCCAAGGGGAACCGTGGTCACAAGTCTTGGAGTCAAAGTATGAAATCTTGATGCTACGAGAAGGTCCGCTAGTGACTCTATTTGATGGAGGGACTTGTGTGATGTATGCCAATCTAATGATGTGGAGGGGTGGTTCGATAAGTGATCTTAATGGAATGTAGGCTGTGGATCAAAGATACTATTTTGGGATGATGGGTGGAAGGATGATGGAGTGCCTCTGCGGACGAAATTCCCCAGAATATACCTCATTTCCCAACAGCAACAGCAATTCATTCAACAAATGGGTTCTCTATCACACGATGGGTGGAAATGGAAACTTAATTGGAAAAGGTGCTTTAGGGAGGGGGAAGTAGAAATAGCAATTAAATTCTTAGAGGAAATACAAGGTCTGGTCATACGTCCTGAACAACAGGACAGTTGGAGGTGGGAGGGGGCCCCGAATGGTATATACACGGTGGGAAATGCCTACAAGCTATTAAATAAGGTGCTGGATACCCAGGGTCAGGAGGAGGTATACAGAGATCTTTGGAAGCTACGCATCCCTTGCAAAGCCACTTGTTTTACTTGGAGGTTATTGAGAGATCGTTTGTCAACTAAGAGGAATCTGGCTCATAGAAATATAAATATTGGTGATCATAGTTGTCCTTTCTATTGTAACTTTGTTGAGGATGCATCACATGTGTTCTTTAGCTGCCACAAGATTATGCTGCTGTGGTGGGAATCTATGAGCTGGATTAATGTGGTTGGGGCATCCCCGGTTAACCCAATTGATCATTTCCTCCAACACAGTTACTGCAATTTTACTGGCATTAAAGTTCAGAGGTGGTATATTTGGTGGATAGCCTTGACATGGAGCATTTGGTTTCATCGCAACAGGATTGTTTTCCATAATGAAAGCTTTAATGGGTCTAAGCTGTTGGAAGACGCTTTATTCTTTTGCTGGTCCTGGTTAGCGAATCTAGAGAAACGATTTAATATTCCTTTCTACCATTGGTCTAGTCATATTAGAGATGGTTTTTGTTAGTTGGGGAGGTTTTTATTTGGTTCCTTTTGTTTTCTTTTGGACAACAGGGTGAGCTTCTCTTAGGTTGATCTTTGGCACCTTAATTTGGGTTGTTACCATGTATTAGGTTGCCAAAGATCTGCTAGGCTTACTGTTAGCCTTTTTCTTTTTCAGTACTACTTGTACTCCTTCCTCATATATATAATAGATTATCTTTGCTGATAAAAAAAAAACTGAGTATGAATTCGTCTGAAATTTATTGCCCTTGTTTATCACCAGGGATAACAGACTTGTCTCAAGTTAGGTTATCTATTCAATCAATATCTCCATCATCTGTTAATTTTGCCTGGTTTTGAAACATTTTGTAATTCTATTAGTTGTCAATGGGTCTTGAACTGAATTCTAGATGTTTCTCTTCATTGTATTCTTCTACTATGATACATTTGAAACTGCATATTTTTTTGAGTGAATAGTGTTAAACTTCGGAGACAGGGTTTGACTTCTGTCTGACTATGATTGCAGGGTCATTCTGATTGCTCAGGTTCCATAATTAACACTGGGAATCTGGGATGCTTACTTTGTATTTTGTGTGTGGGACAATGTAATTGGTGTTTCTTAGGGTTGTACTAGAGAGAGAAAAAGAAACTTCATGTATGGGAAAATGCATGTTTGTTAATGAGTTTCACTAATGTTTGAGATCTAAGCATGGCGTATCATCCTTTAAAAATAAAATAAACTAAGATAGCTTGATTTTTAGGGTAAAATGGTTATGTTCTGATGTTTTCAGAGATGTGTCTGAAATTTTTTGTTCCTTTCTTAGGGACAAATAATAATGTAAAGATTTCAATAAAAAGAAAATTAATAATCTAAAGATAGAATCGAAGGATAAGAGGAACTATAATCTGTAGTTTCCCATATGAATTGTCCTGAGTAATTTTATTGAATTCCCTATTAAATAAATCATTAAATTAAGTTATAACCTTTATTTTTCATTTTTACTATAAGAGTGGTTGTAAGTAAAGATATTTTGTGTAACATTATAAATTTTTACTGGAACAATATTATTGTTTATATGTGATCTGTAATTTTGGAATCTAGTTTCTTATGATAACTTAATCAAGTTTAAGCCCCCCCTTTTGGATTAACTTGATATTATTGGCATCAAAACCCCTTGAAATTGATTTTTGTTTTACAGATTGATTATGCATGCACGCCAGAAAAAGTGCAGCAACACTTTCAGTCCTATGGTACTGTAAACAGGGTCACTATCCTGACAGACAAGTTTGGCCAGCCTAAAGGTTTTGCTTATGTGGAATTTGTTGAAGCTGAGGTTGTTCAAGAGGCTCTCCTATTGAATGAATCTGAATTGCATGGCCGTCAATTGAAGGTACATTGTTTCAATTGAGTTGTTATTTGTATTACTGTTGTTGGTTTCAATTGCTGTTGTTTCAATCAGCCAAGAAATCATTCTTTTAAATTAGTAGTATTTAATCAATTCTATACTTTCCAGGTTTTGCCTAAGAGGACCAATGTTGCTGGAATGAAACAATATCGTCCTAGGTGCTTTAATCCTTACATGGCATATGGCTTCAGAAGGCCATATACTCTTTCCTTACTTTTATTCCCCTTATGGATATGGGTATCTTTGCGTGTCTCATTTAAATTTGTATGTTATGCCCTTGGTTGTTTTGAATTTTCGTTCATTTTCCATTAAATATCCTGCAGGAAGGTTCCTAGGTTTAGAAGGCCAAATCGTTACATGTCTACTACTAGAGGTCTCATTGGAACGTGTTACATAGGGAAGATGGTGCATCCTGGAGCAAAAGTTTTTTCATTTGGGCATCGACACTATCTTCATTCAGTATTATATATTGTGATGGAGAATATTACTGTGAATTTGTCTTAGGATGGTCTTGAACTTACATTTTTCTTGCGTAGTTCTTGGAAGATGGTTTGCAATTGCCATTGAATTTTATGTTAATGACTTTTCAGTCTTTATAGTTTATACTAACCTAAGATGTAACTTTCGGTAAAATTTGATTAAATTAGAGATTAAAATATTTATGGCATTTTACTGGAGCATTTAGGTCGTAATCCTTCCCATTTTCAATTCAATGTAATTAATAAAATGTTTTAAATTTTCACTTTTCAAATATATGTAGTCAAAGGAGTTTCAAAGAACACCTTCTGTTACAATTTTATATATTATGAATGTCCATTTTTATTTATAAGTTTGATAATATAATTTAATTAAAAATTATATTTATAATCGATAATTATTAAGCAGATCAAATTATAACATAAAAAAACATATTTTCCTATAGCGATCGAATGGTATTTAAATTAATGTTATATTTAAAAATTAAATATTAAGTAGCAACCCAATTAGCGAATGAATATATTTATTTTAATTTTTTAAAATTAATTATTCATTGGCAACTGAAATAGTGACCGAATGTTTTTAATATACTTTATACTCAAAGACTTATTAATTTTTAGCGACTGAATTAGCGACAGCTAACTTCAGATGTTAAATTGGTCCCCAACAAAATAGTAACCAAATACACAACGACTGAATTTTATTTTCTTGCCACCAACACAGTCGGTCGCTAAATATCGACTGAATTAAATTTATGTAAATAGGACTTAGCGAAAAGGGTGTTTGCGACGCAAAGTATTCGATCGCCATTTCAATCGCTAACAGTTCTAGCGGCCGAATTTAACGATTTAGCGACCAAATGACGTGTTCGCTAAATCATGTTTTTTATTGTAGTGTGGTTTGACCATTGACTGTCATATCACCAACAATAATCTTCTTATCCTTAGTTAGTCGACCAACATATGGATGTCTACTGAATGACTTAGCCAATGCATGAGTCTCACATATTAAGTTGACCATCCACCTTTCATTTATTGGAACTGGTTTCGCTCATAACTTTAACTGACAATCATATTTTCTAGTGCTAGTCACTGTCCGTACTAAATCTTTGTTGTATGTTCTATATTTCTCACTCCTCTCACAACCAATTAAAATAAATGAGGTTCTTCCTTTCTTTCCAATTGATGTGTCAGACCTTATTATCACAGTCATAAAACTAATATCATAAGCAACAATACAAGCCCATTGCAATACGTCCTCATGGGTAAGAAACACCTACAAAAAGGATAATACTTGTTTAGTTTTCTTACGACATTCATTTACTTACTTTAACCAAATACAAAATCATATCAATACCTCAGAAGTATTGAACGCATCAAGACCATCAATAGAACAATCAATATTTTCAAACACAGCAAGTTCCTCTCCCTTGTCTTTATTCATATTAATTTCTTCAAACATAATGCTTTCCATAGTTATCAATCCCGGATAGCGGAGCGGCCGCCCTCAAAACTGGGATAGCGGATAGCGGGATGACCGCTATTCTAATGTTTTTATATATGTATTAAAAAATTTATAATATAAATATATAAGCTGAAAAAAAGAAATATAACTAAAAATTCATGCACTAATTATCATTAACAATAAAAACTCTTAAGAATATAAAGACAAAAAAATTCAAGAAAAAAAGAAAACAAAAAAATGAATAACTTGGTATTAATAAAGGAAAAAAACAGAAATTAAAAACTAAGAGGGAAACAGGGAATATCAAAAACCATTTCCATAATAATAAAAGACTTCCCTAAGAAAAAGGGGGAAATTTAACAAAAAAAATCAACACATCCACCGACTTAATTAATTAGCTCACCAACACGAAGCGCAAAAACAAGAATCTACAACAAGCGAAATAGAGGGGGGGAAATCAAATTAATAATAATAATAATAATAATAAAAAACAGGTATAGTGAGGTGGCATTAAAAAGTAGAGGTGAGGGAAAATGAAAAAGGAAAGTGACCTTGATGGTGAGGTCGGGGGGAGGGGCTAGGAGAGGGAATTGTGGTTGGAAGCGCGTTTGCGGGAGGAGTATTTGGCGGCATCGAGGAGGAGAGCGGTCGCGCGATCGATGAGATTGGAGGGGATCGAATGGAGGAGCCTCTGGAAGGAGAGATCGAGGGAGAGAGAAGCCACGTTGGAGAGTGAGAGGAACGCCTCAAGTCAATGCTCCACCTCGCCCAGGTTGTTCTCCGCTCTAGGGTTTTGCAACGGACACGGACGCTTCACCGCCATTGACAACGACGTCGTTAAGGGGATGACAGGGGAAATTATAAACATAGGCCCAGGGAAGTCAGGGAACGAAGGTCGCATAGAGAATCACGGCTGCGTCACCGCAATCGCGGGCATGACACCACGTCCCCTGTCGCAGTTGCAATAGCCATTATCGCAAAATGCACCGCTACTCTACCTCTTGTAGCGGTGCATGACCGCTCCGCGCCGCTCCGTCGCAATCGTTGCCACGACGACTGCTATTGATTACTATGATGCTCTCATACATCTACTCATATTTGTCTATCTTAACAAAGCATTAAAAAAAATTCCAATGACAAACTAACGAAAACTAAGGAAATTTGATCCATACGGATAATAATTATATTTGCAAAATTTAAGTGTTTATAAAATAAAAATCCAGTAAAAAAAAGTTAATCACTGTAAATGTTCATTGGCAATCCGTATGCTTCATACAGATTGACAATCCGTATGTTTCATACGGATTGTCAATCCGTATGTTTCATATGGATCGGTCTTACAAAAATCCAAAAAGCTTACCTCTGCTGCCACCACGACGACGACGACAACGAAGCCACAAACAATGCAATTTACAAACCACCACGAACCAATGGAAGAAGGAGGTCCGTGAAGAAGAACAAACGACATAGGTGAGAAAAAAGGAAGAAACCAAAACGAAGAAGAAACAGAAGGAGGAAGAAGAGGTAAAAGGGTAAACTTGGAATTAAAAAGATATTGAATGGTGTATTTGAGTTTTTAATGGTGTAGGAAGAAAATCTAAAGAAATTAGGAGGTTGTGAATTCGGGAATGAACCCAAATTCACACTACGAATAGTAAATGTTGCTAGTTGTGTAAATAATTTTCAAATATGACTATTTGGAAATTTTTGTTTTGTATTTTGTCTAAATGGGTAATAAAATCTCAAGTTTTGTTTATCCCCAACTAAACTGATCAAACAAATGTTGCAAGATAGTCAAATAAATCATTAAGTTAACTATAATGACTATTCAAGTGCACTCGTGAGAGCGGCTATTCCATTATAGGATGAAATTCTTGAGATTTGAGAGAATAGATTAAGATTTTTTTAGAATGTGGGTTTGGACCTAACTCAACCCAAAAAACTAGCTCATAGAATGAAGATTGTCCCCCCCACTTATATACTCTATCTTGACACTATCTATAACCGATATTAGACTTGGGTTTTTTCCAATACACTTCCTCACGTCCAATACTTTTGGGCTTGGTGCGTGGATAATATGGTGAGTGGTCCGTTAATGGATCTAGGATATGCTAGGATATGGTCTGATATCATCTTAGAATGTGGGTTTAGACTTAAATCAACCCCAAAAGCTAACTCATAGGGTGAGCATTGTCCTCCACTTATATACTCTATCTTGACACTATCTCTAGCCGATGTGAGACTTGGATTTTTCCCAATAATGTTGTTAAGCCTCCATCATTATTCTTATTGTATATATTTAACATTTTGTTTAGCCTTTTAACTTCACCCAAAAAGATCTCATTCGATTGAAATAACTGATTTTATTCCCTATGAAAATTTATTCATCTTGTACCGCAAAGAAAAATAAGGATAATTTTATATTTTTTAAAGGACAATTATATCTCTGCTCTCTCTAACAAGTGTCAGCATTTAATGTCTCTATAGTTAGTTATTTTATCTTTTATACCTTTCATCCACATATGTCAAAAAATTACACCCATAAAATTTCTCATTTTATTTTTCATATTTTTAAGATGTTACCAAACATGCCATACAAGAGTCGTCCAAGAGAGAAAATGCTTAAGATATCACTGTATATTCTGCATAATTTAAGTATTAGTAAGACTTAAATATGATTCTATCTATATTTTTCTACGCAAATTCGTTTATGAAATTATGATATTTTCCGTCTAGCATTGCCTAATTTTAATAATTTGAACACAACTTTCATTCATTATTATTTGCCATCATGGAAAACCAGGAAACACCTAACTAATACATGTGATTACCCTATCCGAGAGAAGAGGATGATTCTATTTTGACAGCTTGAACAAAATTTAGATACACTTCTATACTATTGTTGGTGCTATTGTTCAATTAAAATTAGAGTCTATATTACGCAGATTATTGAGGCAAATTTTCACATTTGAATAAAGAACATAACAAAAATACTTAAAGAACTACATCTAAATTTTGTTAAAAAAAAAATACGTTTTTTAAAATAAATCTTTCTCAAACTTACACCCAACTGAAAAAAGCAGTTATAATTTTATGTTGTGCGCATCAAGATATTCTCCAACTGACAATAAGAGAATAAGATGAATTTTACCTCTCCTAACAAATATGAAGTGAAAGATAAACTCAACTACTAATAGATATTAGTAAAATTAGAATGTAGACAAACTAAAGACTAGAAAGTAATAAGCAAACGCAGCTTTCAATTTATTCAATGGAAAAAGGTGTCAACTGTGTATTCAAGATAAAAATCATTAAGCATATCATGAGCTGTTTTCAAAGCTCTATTACTTCATAGGTAGAAATGATTTCAACCATTGTTTCCATGGAGCATCCTGTTGTTGCTCAACCCAAGACAAGAAACAGCTATCCAACAAGCAGAAGAAGTTGACATAAAGGAGTTGATACCTCACAGGTATAAACCGAAAGTTTGCAACCTGAACAATTGGCCATATGCCCCCTTCTAAAACAAAGGCTGGGAGAAAATCTCTCTTCACATCTTCTTTTACTTGAGGAACACTCTTTCCAGCAGAAAAACCCATATAAGTGAAAAACACAAGTAAATCCAATGGTCCAAAGATAAACCCATCAACGGCAACTTTAGTGGCAACAAAGCGGAAGGAATTCGGTTTAAGCATGAGTTTCAGTTTTATAAACCGATCCAAACCTTCGTACCTAGAATAATTAATGCAAAAGAAAAAGGAAAATTTATAAGTTGATTACAGAATAGATAGCATTTGTTAATGTCCCTCTTCCCTCATAAGAGAAAAAACTACAAGCAGATACAAAACCACACGTGTACAAGTCTTTCATTTTCTGATTCACTCTGTTAAGGCACCATTTGGTTTAAGATCGTTTTTGTTTTCATTTTCTGTTTTTACAATCATTGTCTTCATTTGTTTCCTGTTTTCAAAAGTTTAGAAGTCATTTGGTTTGAGAAAATGTTTTCTGTTCTCACTTTCAATTACCAAAATGTCACCTAACTTTCACCTTATTTCTTGTTTTAGACATAAGACCATGAAAATAGAAAACGAAAACAGACAAAAATAAAATGTTTTCTTTATTACCAACACTTATACTTTTATAGGCCGAAAATAAAGTGAAACAAGGTGGCATTTTTACAAGTAAAATTGAAAACAAAACATTTTCTCAAACCAAACATTCCCTAGATGTCTCATATTAGCTAAAAATATGATAAATCATACAAGTAGTTTTTATAAGATTTGGGAATGCTCCCACCCTAAAGATTCAATCCCTTTGCTGATGAGATGGCCATACCACTACAACTTGCTACTGATCAGACAATAAATGCTACACAAGTAAGCACACCTACAAAGTTTGAATCCTTTGTTTTTAGTCGGTTGGAGATCTTATGCATCCAGATCCCAAAATAAAGCTCTTGGCCCTGATTCATCATCACATTATTCCTAATTCACCAGGAAGTTACTAATTATTACAGACCCATCATTCCATCAATATTTAAAGTTTCATCTTAAATACATGGTTAGAATCTGTATGGTAAAGAAAAATGACTGCAAGTCAATAAGGGTGGTTGTTGTTTAAATTGATTTGCAACATTGGTACTTTGGTATTGAAACTCGGTAATCTGTTTCTCAATTAGCAGTTATCGTCTATTCTTGGAAACCAATAACTATCGTCATCTGACATGGCAGTCAACCACAACTGTAGCATCCAGATGCTATCTCAAGTGAACTATATAACTTCTACTAATGAGACAGAAAAAACATAATAACGACAGTCTCTTTTTGGATAAAAATATGTATTCGATTTTTAAAAAGAACAAAATTGACAGGCTGGGTTTCTTAAGCATCCGAAAGAACTTTCAAATCTGTCCAGGAAACTAATGAGGACCTGAGAATCAGCACAGATACCCTCACACAATAACAGTGTCAATAAACAACTGGGCAAAAAAATTTATAATAAGGTCATGTTGTTTACCAGAAGTGGCCGACAGGGCCAACAAATCCTAACCCAAACAAGCTGGTCGTAGACACCCGTCTCCAGTTGATCTTGAATTCTTTATTGTCATCCTGAGAGAAATTGCCATTAAACGAGAAATAAGCTAATTAGATAGACAGGTGTACTAAGAATAAAGCATCACATCATATAGTATGTGAACTAAACTGTTTAAAATTACCACCAAAATATGTTTTTGTAACTTGCTATTACATTTACCAAATTCAGAAAGAAAGAGTTAATTTACAACATATTGTTTACCCACAATGTTGCCAATATTAAACTCTAAAGTGTCCTACTATTCAGATTCACCCTAACCAGAAAGCAGGAACCATGACAAGTAACACTATTTGGGAAACATGAAGAAGTAAAATATCCCATTTATAGTCATCAAACAAGCCATATGTTTGCTTGCAATTTTAAACATGACAAAGATTTCAAGAAGCATTAACATAGTTTCTTTTCCCTACCCCTCTTTCTATTGTTAAAGTGCAAAACTAAAGATATGTTCTGAATTTGAAGGATGGAAACCAATGCAATGACAAGAAATGGCACAACAAATTGTATAAAATGTGTTTGGGAGTTTTCCAAAAGGAAATGGCAATGGAAAGACTTCAAGACCCCTTCTCTTATCATTCCTAACCCCGAAACTTTGGTCCCTTTAAATTGGGGAGTCAAAGAGAGAATGTCAGGTCTTTCAGTTAGAGTTCCCTCCTGTCCTTCATTGAACAACCAAACCAGCAATTGGCACGTATCTTTCCATTCCATTATTACTCACTCCCAAGAGTTTCCAATTGCGCTCCACAACCACAACCGTGGCTGCATTTGCCCACCATTTTCCATAATATCATCAATCGCAACGCAACTTCAATAAAACCAACCTCCCACTCTCTTTACTCTCTCAAGTACACCAACCCTAAGCATGCAATTCAGTTAATCTACATAGCACACAATCTCATTCAGAAAACTCACCAACACCCACAAAAAGGCACTCCAAGACAATGACCTCCATCACAAACCACAAAAGAAACACACCCATTTGCCTAAACAAGCTAAAGGGAAAATCCTTCCACAAAACAACTACAAATCCCTTCCTCCCTCACTCATTCATCCATTCCACCTTCAATTGTCACACATCCTCACACAATCTCAAACCCTTCTAATCATTTGACCCAGAGGCCACACCCCAAACCAAGCAAAACACACAAACATACACAGCCATTTGCCCAAAAACAAAATCTTTGAAGGACACAACACAATACAATACCTTATCAAAAGTGACACGTTTTTTGGCAGTGTAATGGGTAACTGCCTGAGCAGCTATGTCACCAGCACCCCAAATCAAGCCAGAGCTGATGACCTGTGTCTTAACAGGGTGAACCGCCAAGCAATTCTGGTACCATTTCCACAACCTCAACATATCCAACAACAACAACAACAACCGCTATTTATTGATCATGGAAAAATGTAAAACCCCTTTTTCTATATTTGGGGATTTATTCAAATGGGTCTCGCATTAGAGGATAAAGGATGAATATTTTGGCGGTGGAACAAGAATGGCACTTTCGTCGGTTTCGATGGGGAACTGTGATCGTTGAGGAATGAAAGGAACACAAAAAAGGAATGCTCTGTGGTCTGTGAGATGAAGATATAAGAATGAGGAATTGGGAGGTTCGGTTTGACATTTTTCCCATTGTCGGTGGTATTATGGGAAATGCATTGGAAAGGAAGGGGTAAAGATGTACTTTGACTTGACTCTTTCTGGGCCTGGGCTCTGTGGCTGCGTGTTCGATTCTAGTGCACCATTTTTTTTTAATTGTACTGTTTCTTTATTTAAATTCTTATTTCAAAATTAATTGTGATTACTTTTAATTTAAAGTGATAACAGTGATATAATGTCATGTTGTTGTGTTAATATGAAAATGATCTAACCAATGTTATAAAATCCGGTCCGATCATTGACTCGATCGAAATAATTTGTCAGTAGTCCAACTGGTGGACCAGTAATTGGTCTGATTTGATCCAATCTACATTAAAAAATTCAAAATTATATATATTTATTGTATATAAGTATATAAATATAACTAACATTATTTGATTAAAAAAAGTTCATTCATACTCCAAAATCCAAAATAACAATTGAAGTATTAAAGTTGATAACACAAGTCCATAAATATTAGTTCAACAACACAATTACACAAGTCCATTAATAAGTTTTGAAATGAAAACACAAATAACATCAACATGACAACATAAATAATTTATATCCAAGGAGCTAATGTTGGGTTAAGTTAAGGTAATCCTTTTTCATCAATAGAATGAGACTCTTCACTAATAGTGTTTTCATTTGGATTAACATCTTCCATGGTATTGTCTGGTGGTTGTGACACATCATCATCCTCATCTTCATCTAGATTTAATTTATTTATGACAACATCTTTATAGATTCAAATTAGTAATTAACATAAGTACATAAGTGTTACCTAATAAATACTAATGTTATTAAGAAACATACTAATATTATCTGAAGTTGATTGGATGGATATGTTTGCAAGATCATCATGTAAAGCATTCACTGTTAGACTCAGGGGGAGCTAAAGAGGATCAAGAAACTGAGGTTCTTAGATAATGTTTAGGCTTTTACATGCCAATTCAATTGAATGACATATGTAATTTGTATATGTCTAAGTGATGCCTCCTATGATCCATTGCATTGCATAAACACCATTCATGTATTTGCATTTATGTTTTCATAAAAGCATAAATTTCATAAAAATCTTTTCTGAAACACAAGGTTTTCATGAATACATAAAAAGCCAAGTGTTCAATGTTTCAAGTTTTGGAAAAATACTTTCACTGGTTTAATCGATTACCAATAAGTGGTAATCTATTACTTGAGATATAAGAACATTTTAATCGATTATGAGATTGTTGTAATCGATTACACAGTACAAAATCACAGATTGAACTTCCAGTGATAATCGATTACAACATGATAGTAATCAATTACTTGACAATTATTTTGAATAAGACTTCCTGTGATAATCAATTACTTTGTGATTTAATCGATTACATTGTTCATAAGTCTTTTCCAGAAAGCTCAAGAACACTTTAATCGATTACATAAGTGATTTAATCGATTACTGACAGTTATAATAGTTTTGTCTATAAATAGAACCAACTGGTTTTAACTGAATACAACGAAAATATCTAAGAAATTCATAACCTTTATGAAGAGAGAAAAGATACTACGAGCTACTAAGTGTTTGTCCCACAAATCCTTAATCTTCATGAAACTTTGAAAGGATTTCTTTTTGGGCAACTTTCAAAAGAAGAACTTGGAGAGAATGTTCTGAGATTGTTTTCTTTCAACCTTGATTCAACTTTGGAAATCATTTGCATTCATCTGTAGTGGATCATCAAGTTATTTCTCTCCATACTACTTTGGCTACAATTCTTTTTAGAATTTCAATTTTGTGTAACCAGTGCAATAGGTTTCTTAAAACTCGTCTAGAATAGGTTTTTCTAGAGGGAAGAGTAGAGAAGGATTTTCTCTATTTCTTGATCTCAAGGAGTCTAAGGGATTTAGATTTCTTGTTCTTAATCTAGGTCTGATTGAGAGTGATAAGCTTGTAAGAAACAAGATTGCAAATAGTTGAACTCTAAATAGTTGGTTAGGAGAACTGAATGTAGCTTCTCCAGGTTGAGAAGTGAATCAGTATAAATCTTGGTGTTGATTACTTCTTCTTTATCTTTTCTTGTAGTTATTAATTGTCATTCATTGGTATAACTTTTCATAATCAATAGAAACATTTTTGTTGTCATTGCATTCTTTAAAGATTGGAGTTTGATTGATTGAAGTGTTCAACGACTGTTTTGTGATACGATCCCTTTAACTCTGATTGTTTAAGAAATTTTAATTGGCCAAGAACAACCAATTCACCCCCTTCTTGGTTCTTGTGTGTTGTTTATACTGTTTTCATCCACCTCTTCACGAGTTAAGAATGGTGGTGACTCTTCCAATACCCAATTAGAATGGTCATCAAGGGTTTCCAAATTGATCGAGTCATAATTTTGTTGCCTTAGTCTATTCCTATTAAGACTCTTGGCAAGCGTACCAATTTGTCGTTGTAAGTTATAAAATTTATAAAAGTTCGCTTCCACATGGACTTGAGTTTACTTAGTTAATTCAAATAAAATTCAACAGTTTAATAGTTATGTATAGCGAATGTAAGCGAAAGTTCATTTGATTATGAAATAACAAAAAATTCGAATATAAAGAGAATGAAAATGTAACGGATTTAGTATGCTGATATTACGGAAATTACGAAAGCAAATAAAACGAGTTTTAGTTAAATTCAAGAAAAGTGTAGGATTGGATTTTGTCGTTCATACCATTAGTATTCAATTAACTTTACCATGCATAAATCATTTTCTATCCTTATTGATGCACACATTAAATTACCTCAAATCGATCCCTCGCATTTGAGAATCCTAAGGATATTTACTAAATATTGATCCCTCGCATATCAAACAAATATCTCAGCATGAAAATCATAATCGCGTGCTATTTGCGATCGGAACATTATGCCCTATTCCTAGCAACGTAACGTAATGAGTAAAATCATTCAATTCAAACCCTAAGAGTACTTTCTAGTCAAACTTAGGATTAAATTTCATGAAACTAGTGATCAAGTAGAATCAAGCATTAAGGACAGAATGAAATTATCAATAAGGAGTAGAAAAGATTCATGCATAAATAAATATTAAAAGAGATGCAAAGGGGTAAGAAGATTACATCCAACCTTAAGAGAAGCTAGCCAATCATTGTGGAAAGCACATCCTTAATGGAAGAATTTGAAAATAATATGAATACTTCTAAACAACCAAGAGGGGGGGTGAATTGGTTGAACCTTGGTAATTTAAAATTTTCAAATCAGAGTTTTCCACAGGATCTTTATCACTTTAAAATTGTATTCAAATCAACCAATCTTATATTCAATCAAATTCCTCAGTGAAGAAAACCTATAGACAATTGAAATCTTTTCTGTGCAAGTAGTTTGAATCAAAGACCAAAGCAATAAGAGATGACGAGAATAGAATAAAGATCAGCCACAATTTTATATTGGTTCACTTCAAACACTATGAAGCTACATCCAGTTCTTCCACTCAACACTAGAATGAAGTTCCACTATTGCAAATAATATTCTTACAAGATATTACAAGCCTCTCTTTATCAACCCTAGATAAAGTTCAGAGATCTAAAACACTATTAGACTCTTAGAGACCAACCCCACTGAGAACACTACTCAGCAACCTCTAGAGAAACCCTATCTCTAGTTATCATGCAAGAAACTCATTTACAATAAGCCAATCTTTACAGAAATTGAATAACTGTGATACAACTGCAAAGTTTAAGGAAAAATGAATGATGCACATATGAATGATTAATCAAGTTGTATGTTGAAAACAGATTCAGACCATTACTTCCTTAAAACTTTGTAAAGAACCTTCTTGCTTTTTCTTCAATTTAACAACTCATGAAAGTATTGTGAAAGCAAGAACCTTATGAACCCAGAGAATCACTAAAGAGTGTTTGAAAAGCCTTTGAATGCTCAGTAATACGAATTAGTCAAGTTTTTAAAAACAGCAGAGCCAAAGGTCTATTTATAACAAACATTTATAATCGTTGGTAATCGATTAAATACGCTTCTGTAATCGATTATTTTACTTATATAATCGATTAAATCAAGCTTGTAATCGATTAAAGTGTTCATAAAAATTCTGGGTATGGTTTTCAATCAAAATAATCGATTATAACGATGAGTAATCGATTACACCAGAAGAATGTTCAATAATAAAAGCACAGTGTAATCGATTACATCCTTTGGTAATCAATTAAACCAGGAAGATATATAAAACAAGTTGTACTGTGTAATCGATTACAGTCTTTGGTAATCGATTAAGCCAGAAAGCTTCCAAGCTAATGAATGTATTAAGTAATCGATTACGACCTTTGGTAATCGATTATGATAGAAAGATGATTCTTTGTTTTAGCTATGTAATCGATTACAGTTCATTGGTAATCGATTACAATGTTCATTAAGGCAGTTCAAAAAGTGAATCAAGTGAAAATAATCGATTATCCCGACATGTAATCGATTACAATGTTCTTGAAAGGTTTTCTAGAAAATACAAAGATCAAAATAATCGATTGTTTTATTGAAATAATCGATTATACCAGAAAGAAACTTATTTTTCCAAAACCTTATGATTTGATTTAAAAACTTATGCAATTTTATCAAAGCCTTGTGAACTCTTTCTCATAACCACATGAATTTAATAAATGATATGAATGCAATGCACTTGGATCACCAGAAATGCTTTCTTCCTTTTACATTCAATCACACATTAATCTTCAAGGCTTCATGGCATGTTGAAAGTTCAAAACCTTCTTTCTTGAATCAATTTATCCTTTGTGCTTCAAGTGGCTCCCCCTCAATTCAACAATCTCCCCCTTTTTGGCTTTAAACATGCCAAATATTTAATTGAATAGCATTGGGTCTTATCATTAATTTGAAGAAGCACCAAAGTTTTTATTTAAGCCTTTCACACCTGAAAATCAAACAATATCTTTCCAAGAACAAGTGTTATAAGCTTCTGTGATTGACTTAGCATTCATTCACTTGGTATGTCAATATAAAGCAATCAGTTTTACCAATTATCTCCCCCTAAATTTCTCAAATTATGCAGACCAAATTTTTGCATAAAAACTGTCACAAAAACAGGGGCAAATAGAGGTGTATACAGAGCACGTGTAAATTCAATTTTTCTCCCCTTATTTGGCTTTTTAAAGTAAAAAAAAATGCAAGGCACAGCGGATTAAAGGAAACTGATGAATAATATTGCATTAATATGAGGGAATTACAATCTTAAGAGGGAAAAAAAATTAAAAACTTAAAAAAACATAATATAACAAACTAAGACTTAAAAATCCTCTGAATCATCCATCCTTAGTTAGGCTTCAATAGCATCTAGTCTTTCATTTATCTCTCTAAAGGCTCCTTGAGTTTCAGCCTTGAACTCATGATGCATGTTGAGTAGCCCATCCATCTTGCTCAGTATGAGGGATTCAAAAGGAGTGTAAAGAGACTGAGCAGGATCCATAGATTCTTCAGAAGACTCCTCTTGAGTAACAGCTTCAGCAGGATTAGGTTGTGGTATCTGTAAGGGCACTTGCTGTTGTTGCCCAGCCATCACCCAACCATCTGGTGTTTTAACCAATCCAAGCTTGGTTAAGTGCTTTTGTTGGATAAGGCTGTTTGAGGAATTTGTATTATCAACCACATCATTTGTCACATCAATGTTAAAATAGTCAATGAATCTTGACACAAGAATTGGGTAAGGGAAATGGTAGTTTACAAGTCTCTTGGACTTTAGCATGATTTCTTGAAAAATGATGACCCAATTCATGGGTATTGTGTGCTTCAGACCATACACAAGCGGTAGGTCTTCATCAGTGGCTTGGGCATGGTTGGTTCCCCTAGGTGTAAGGACATAGGTGATGATATAGTGAAGCAACCTATCCTCAAGGGTCATAGGACCAATACCCAACCTATTTCTGAGTTGCATATCAGGGTTGGTAAGCATACCTCTATAGGTATCTATTTTGCTATAGCCCTCCCCTCACAAATTACCCTAGCAACTGCTTCCCAAATATCTGGAGTGATGATCATCTCAACCCCTTTGACCACAGATTTTATTTTCCCACTCATAGACCCTTTGATACAAGTGTAAAAGACCTTTACCAAATCAGGGTAGTAGGTCCCCTTCATCTCTACAAATTGCCTAAGACCTTGGTTTTCTAGTAGGCAGGAAACAAAAAACCTTCCTTAGTAAACCAATTTAGACTAAGGTACTTTGGTGAACTTATGGGTTTGGTGGCAAAGAACTGAAGATAGTTTACCCTATCAGCCTCTTTGTTGAACCAAATGTCCAATCTATTAGGGGGTGTTTGAGGCTGAGGATTGGATGAGGACTCTCCTACCTTCCTCTTACCAGTTCTACTATGTTTTGGGGTAGACATTTTTAAGAATATTACTGAGGATAGCAAAGAACAAAGACACAAAGAAGAAAGTTCAAGAGAGAATAGAGAAATTGGTGCAAGGGCAAATAGTGCTATGATGCATGTATTTATAGGAAAAATTAAGCACCAACGTTCAGTTTATTCAAATATATAGCTGTTATAGGTAGTTAATACGAATCAATGATGATTAGATACAGGATTGATTGGATTGGGCAGTTACCAAATCAGAAGAAACTGTCAGAATTTAAACAACGGCGTGAATAATCGATTAAAAATGAAGTGTAATCAATTATTTCATACACAGCAAGAACAAAAATACACACAAGTAATCGATTATCCCGTAAGGTAATCGATTATTAGCTTATTAATCAGATGTAGGAGAAGATATGTAATCGATTATCTCTCAATGTAATCGATTATTTCATGGATGAGGGAATTTTTGCAGGAATCAAAGCTTGTTGTAATCGATTATCCCTTAAGGTAATCGATTATTCCAGAAGGACAATTACTTCCAACAATGAAGGTAATCGATTACAAGGCTTCAATAATCGATTATTCCAGTGAGACATGCAATTATTTAGAAAATTTTAACCAATGTAATCGATTATCCCGATGTGTAATCGATTATTCCATAAACATTTGAAATCTGGCAATATGAAGAATAATCGATTACTATATATGTGTAATCGATTACATATGCACAATATTCATACTGAATGTGATTTTTAATGCTTTTAATCGATTAACCCGTGTTGTAATCGATTATTGCAGCATGTTTAGCAGTTACAGAGCACTTAGCAGCTTTTAATGCAAGTTTTTAATCAATCATACACTTGTGACCTTTTTGGCTTTGATTCAATACACAAAACACATATAAAACAAGCTAGTTTATATTACTTTCATCTAGAATACCTAGCATGTTTCTTAATGTATAAAATCTATCCCTTGATAATGGTTTTGTGAATATATCAGCAAGTTGGTTATTGGTGTCAATGAATTCACCTGATATCTGAGGAAATGATGTCTGATCTCAATATGCTTTGCCTTAAATGCATTATTGGATTCTTCGATATATTTATAGCACTTGTATTGTCACATAACAGAGGAATTTCATTTAGTTCTACTCCATAGTCTTGCATTTGTTGTTTTAGCCACAAGCTTTGTGTACAACAACTTCCAACTGAGATGTATTCAGCTTCAGCAGTAGATAATGTTGTAACGACCTAATTTCTAAGTTGATTTTATTACTAGTATTTTTACTAGTATTTTTACTTAGAATTTTTTTTCAAGAAACGTGTATTAATAAAAATTTCTAAGTCATAAAATTTACAAAATATGTAATGACTAATACATTAGTCAATGTCTCTGTTACAAAAGTTTATACAAGTACAAAACTCTTTTCAAAATCCAGCTTAGTACATAGCTCCTTCAATATATCAACACTACTCCAGAGCTTCAAGGAACCTGACCAGGGTTGCCATCTAAGAAAAACATGAAACAAATCTTGTGAGAAATAAATTTCTCAGTAGGCAAAGCTAAATCCCAAACTTATTAGTAGGTTAGTAAAATCATTTAAATAATCAAACACATCCACAAGAAATATGCAACTATATGAATGCATGAGATGAACTATCCCATGGCAAATGGCCTCCACATATCGTACTATATGTGGCCACACTGAGTGTGGACGCTGCTATAGTCTTACGCAAACATGCATGAATTTTGCCATATATCCTTGCACCTGGGTACTACATATCGTACTGTATGTAGCATCAGATTCTGTTTCCCCAAAGCCTCGTACTGGACTTAGACATGGAAACATAAATCCACCTATCTTATTCACATCAACATCCATAAAAATCAAATCCATAATCAAAATACATATTACCTTATGGAAAATATTTTCATCATATCTTCATATGTATCATAAGTATGGTTACATCACCATACCTTATCCAATAAGCTTATAAGTATGGTTAAACCACTATATCTTATTCAAGCAAAATCATTACCAACTTAGGCATGACCAAAGAATATCCTCACAGAAAATTATGTTAGTAATCTAACTAATA
>PYAF01004170.1:244138-267847 GCA_007407185.1 Glycine tomentella | reverse complement strand
ACAGAGATCACATCTCATTATTTGATGGGCTGAATGAGAATGAGATTTCTGTGAGTTTCCTTGCTGAAGTTGAGGAATTTGGCCTATTTGTTTGGTTAAGGCCTCTAGTTGCTGGGTCAAGAGCTTATTTTGAGCCAAGATGGCACTTTGAGTATCAAGCTCTAGTATTCCTTTCCTCTGCATGGGTGATCTATCATGACGAGATTGATAGTCACTTGCAGCTATTGAGTTGATGATCACGATTGCTTCTTCAGGGCTTTTAGACATCATGGTGCCCCCAGCTGAAGCATCAAGGATCATCTTGGTTTGGGGCCTCAAACCACTGTAGAAAATGTGTAACTGTGCGGCATCATCAAAATTGTGGTTTGGGCACCTCCTCAACAGTGATTTAAATCTTTCCCAAGTCTCACAGAGGGGTTCATCTACTCCTTGAGCAAAAGTGGCAATTGCGGACTTTGCACTGATGAATCTTGAAGGAGGAAAGAATCTAGCGATAAATTTTTCCTCCAAATCTTCCCACGTGCTTAGACTCTTGTTGTGTTGGGATTGAAGCCATGTTTTTGCTTTACCTGTCAAAGAAAAAGGAAAAGCTCAGAGATAAATAGCTTCTGCATCCTCATCGGAAGCTCCCATGGTACTGCATAACTCCATGAATGTTGACAGGTGAGTGTATGGGTCTTCATGGTCCATCCCTGAAAAGGGATGTGAACCAATCAGACTGAGTAATGCTGGCTTCAGCTCTACCACCTTGTTGTTGAAAGGAGGGATGACTATGCTGTTATAATGCTTTGGACCTTGTTGGTAAGCATAGTCACCAAGAGTCCTCCTTGGTGGTCTATTGTCACCTTCCCCTCGATCGGCCATATTTTCACGAACAGATGGCTTTTCGGATGAAGGAGGATCAATAGATGAAGTTGCCTCCGATGTCTTACGGTCTTCTAATTTCTTTTTCTTCCTATTTTTCCTTTCTGTTTTGGTAATTTCTGGATCAAACAAAGTTTTATCTGCAGAAAACTTACCTCGCATAAAGGAAGAAGAACAAACTACAATATCCCGTAAGCATCGAAGGTTTTAAAATAAAAGAGAAATTATATACAAAAATTAAAAATAAGGTAAATAACAAAAATAAGAAAAAGTCCTACTAAACTGATAAATTAAATCTAAAAGAACTGAGTAAATAATTCAAATCCCCGGCAACGGCGCCAGAAACTTGTTAGACTTTTGGCAAGCGTACCAATTGTCGTTGTAAGTTACAAAATTTATAAAAGTTCGTCTCCACAGGGACTTGATTGTTACTCAGTTAATTCAAATAAAACTTAACAGTTTAATAGTTTATGTATAGTGAATATGAACGGAGTTTCATGTAATTGCGGAAATGATGTAAATTTAGTAGAAACTGAAATAATAAGCTTAATGCGAATATTACGAAAGATTACTGAAAATAAAATGAGTTTGATCAATTAAAGAGCGTAGGATTGGATTTCATCGTTCATACCCTTAGTATTCAATTAATATTACCTTGCATAAGTTATTTTCTATTATTATTGATGCATACGTAAAATCATCCCAAATCGATATCTCGCATCTGAGAATCCTAAGAATATTTATCAAATATCGATGTCTCGCATATGAAATAAATATCCCAGCGTTACGATTATATTCGCGTGTTTATTTGCAATCTAAACGTTATGCTCTATGTCTAGCAATGTAACGTAAAGAGTAAATTTATTCATTTCAAACCCTAAGATTACTTCTCAGTCTCACTTCGAGTTTACATTCGTGATATTAGTGATCAAGTAATATCAAGCGTTAAGTACGGAATAAATTTACCAATAATAAATAGAAGAACTTATGCAGAAGTAAATATCAAAATAAATACTAGAAGGGTAAGAAGATTACATCCAATCCTTTGAGAAAGCTAGCCAAGCATGGGCAGAACCTCTGTAGAAAAATCGGTGAAAGAACTCATCACCGCTTTCCGATCCAGCAGAGTTTCCACACTAATTTTCTCTCTTTCACTAACCTAAACTCTCACTAAACAAGAATTTAAAGAAGCAAAAAAACCTAGGAAAAGCTCAAAGCAAGAGGGAGAAGAGAGAAATGGCTTATGAAGGGATGGAATTCCTTTGGGGGGTGCATGGGTATTTATAGGGGGTGTCTGGCTGACTTTGGTCGCCCAGGCGACCAATTTACTCATGTTTTGGTCGCCTGGGCGAGCTTAAGCCCACTTGCAGCATCCATTTGGCCCACTTGCAGCAACAACTTGCAGAGCTACTCGCCCAGGCGAGCATTTTACACTGCATTAGCTCGCCTGGGCGAGCTTAACGTGCCTTCTGGAATATTTTTTTTTGGGCCTTGGGCCTTGTTTGCTGGATGTACCTCCCGTTTTACTTTCTGGTCCCCTTTTTGCTTGCTTTTTGATTTCGAAAGCCTCGGAAATCCTCGAATGCTAGCAAAATAAAAATAAAAACTTGGATGAATCTTCGAGACATATAATTACTACGTTTTTAACAAAACTAACTAGATTAGGGCAAACTTTGACAGATATTTTTATTTAAAACTCAAGATAAATGCTTCAAATGTAATCCGATTTTCACTAAAATGTGGCATTTATCAAGAATCCTAAGGATATTTACTAAATATTGATCCCTTGCATATCAAATAAATATCCCAGCATTAAAATCATAATCACGTACTAGTTGCAATTAGAACGTTATGCTCTATTCCTAGCAACGTAATGTAACCAGTAAAATCATTCAGTTGAAACCCTAAGATTACTTTCTAGTCAAACTCAGGGTTAAATTTCATGAAACTAGTGATCAAGTAGAATAAACCATTAAGGACAAAATGAAATTGCCAATAAGGAGTAGAAAAGATTCATGCATAAATAAATATTGAAAGAGATGCGTAGGGGTAAGAAGATTACATCCAATCCTTAATAGAAGCTAGCCAATCGTTGTGGAAAACACCTCCTTAATCGTTTTGGAGTCTCCACACTAATTCTCACTTCTCTCATTCTCCCTAACACCATCCTAAGCAATTTCACTCACAACACCTAAGAATCTTGTCCCAGGAATGAGAAATTTCGAAATTGAATGACAATCCTTCATAATTGCATGGCTATTTATAGGTTTAGCCCTCCTGCTTGTGTCCACTCGCCCAGGCGAGTGGTTTTGCCTGTGTTTGCTTACCTGGGCAAGCTAATCATATCTCCTTGGAACTTGAAGCTCGCCTGGGCGAGTGATTTAGCCTGAGGAGGCTCGCCTGGGCAAGCTAATCATATCTCCTTGGAACTTAAAGCTCGTCTGGGCAAGTGATTTAGCCTGAGGAGGCTCGCCCGGGCAAGCTAATCATATCTCCTTGGAACTCGAAGCTCGCCTATGAAGAAAGGTCATGGGCCTGGACGAGTTCTGAGCCATTTTGCTTCTGACACCTCCCAAATTTGATTCTTATGCCCCTTTCGCTTGCGTTGCTTGCTTGGATGCTTCGAATACCATTGGAACCTATCAAAATACAAAATGTGATTGGACTAATCTTCCAAACTATGAAAAACAACATTTTCATAAGTACTAAACACAGATAAACTAGGTTTAGGGTAAGTTTATAAACAAATTTACTGTGATCGAAAGATAAGTGCCATATTGTAAGCCTGAATTTTACAAAAATAGGGCACTTATCAATTCCTAAATTGATCAAAATGCTCATATATCAACAAAAAAAAAATCAACCAAAATAGGTAAACAATCAAAGGATAATCAATATAATAATACACCTTTGCTATAACCTCAAGTTATAACGAACATAAACAAGGTCGTTAAGATTTTAATGCTCTAGCCTATTCCTTGTTTTTGAATGGATGTGTTCAAATACATTCCAATTTCTTTCATAACCCGAAGCACTACAAGTTTGGCTTAAAACACGAATAGTTAATTTTTGCAGTTCTGGAGCACTACACCCATAACAATCCCACCATTGATCTAGAGTAAAAAATATAAAGAAATAAATAAAATATAATGAATATATTATGAGTCGTTAAAATAAATCCCAAATCAATAATGTTATCAGAGTATCAAACACTAAATTTACCTGGCATGACTGTGTTTTGTTCACGTATTGCAGCTCGTCTTGCAAAATCTCCTTTAGAATTTTTATATATCCTCATGCCTTTACTTAAATTTGAAAATAATAGGAATATTTCACAACAACCAAGAGGGGGGTGAATTGGTTGAACCTTGGTATTTTAAAATCAAATTCAAACTAGAGTTTTAGGATCTTTATCACTTTCAAAACCAAGAAACCTTTTACTCAATAAAATAGCTCAGTCCAAGAACTCAATAGATCAAAATAGAACTTGTTGAACAATGAATATGATTCAAAGAATTAAAGATCAATGAATAAGATGAGAACAGAGATATACAAATAAGAACATAAGCAATTTATCTTGGTTCACTTCAAAACCTGAAGCTACATCCAATTTCTTTTAATTCACACTGAATTAGAGTTCCACTATTATAAAATATTCTTATAAGCTTTTACAAGAACCTCCTCTTTATCAACCCTAGATAAATAACAAAAATCTAAAGCCCTATTAGACTTCTAAGGAGAAAGATTCAGAGAACACTACTCTAATCTTTATGCTAGAGAACCCTTCTCTAGTCCCAAGCTATAAGAATCCTATTACAATAGCCAAATTCAACAAACTATGTAAACAAAATTACAAACCAATGAGTTAAGGAAAGAAACAACATGATGATCTAGTGAATGACATGCATATGAATGAGCAATTCAGGTTGAAAGACAAAAACAAACTCAAAACATTCTTCTTCCATAACCTTTGAAACAAACTTGTTGCTTTAAAGAATTACTCAAAAACCCATGAGTGTTTTAGTTGATGCAAGAATTCATAAAAATCAGAAAAATCACTTTGAACGTGTTTAGAAAGCTTGTGTATGTTCAGAATACGAATTGAACAGGTTACAAAACAAGCTGAGTTTTGGTTCTATTTATAACAAACTTTTGTAACTGTCAGTAATCAATTAAACGGGCCTAATAATCGATTAAAATGCTCATGTAATCGATTAAAATAATTAATTATTCTGTCTTGTAATCGATTCAGACAGCAAGCTTCAAATTATCAAAATACACTATGTAATCGATTACGGTCTTTGGTTATCGATTAAATCAGGAAGCTTTATAAAACAGAATGAACTATGTAATCGATTACAACATTTGTTAATCGATTAAGACAGGAAGACAAATTTTTCAGTTAAGCCTGTGTAATCGATTACTACCTATGGTAATCGATTCTTCCAGAGAGTCTTAAAATTATGTATAGCAATGTAAAGCTTTGTAATTGATTACTACCTATTGGTAATTGATTAAAGTGTTTCAACAAAGCAGTTTATATGAAAGCAAAGGTCAAATAATCGGTTATTCCGATAGGTAATCGATTACATTGTTCTTGGAAGCTTTTCCAGAATGAACAAAGAACAAAATAATTGATTATACCTTTAAGTTAATCGATTACAACAGTATAAAAACAATTTTTCCAAAAACCTTTGAATCAAATTTAAAACCTTAGTTAAATGTTAAAAGCTTTGTTTGATTGTCATGAAAAAACTTAGTTGAATCAATGAATGAATAAGTGAATGCATGAATGCATGGATAAATCAGATAGCTTTCCTTTTACATAAAATTCCAAGTCTTCAAGCATGTTGAAAGCACAAAACTCATCTTGTATCAAAGACTTCCAATCTTCATGAAGCTCCCCCTGTATCCAACAATTTCCCCCTTTTTGGCTTTAAACATGCCAAATTCTTGATTGACCAATTGTTGAACTTGAAGCATTTTAAAAGTAATTAACCATGGAAGACTTTGAATATTTTGGACCTGAAAATTTACATTTCTTTCCAAAGAACAAGTGTTAAAGCATCTGATTCCATTTAAATATCATTTACAAGTATTCTAGGCATAATTGATTCATTTTAGACAGTTAGCTCCCCCTAAATTCCACAATCCATTCAAGTCAGATTTTGGGCCAAATTTTGATCAAAAAAATAGGGATGAACAGAGTATAAAGCAGATTATATCAAAACTCAATCATTTCAACCCCTATTTGGCTTGTTTAAGTCAAAAACATAAAGAGAACAATGGATAATTGAAATAGAAGCAGAATGAAAGTTTTATAGATGCATTGGGAAGCCATTACAAAGTGGAATTTAAAATTACAGTCATAGAAAAAACAGAGCACATAAACTTAAAGAAACAAAGGCCATTTAAAAAGAGGTAGAATCATCAGTCTTAAGAGTAGCCTCTATAATGTGTAGCCTATCCTTTATTTCATTCAAAGAGACACTAGTCTCAGCCCTAAAATCATGATGCATCCGAAGAAACCCATCCATCTTCTGCAGCATCAGAGATTCAAAATGTGAGTATAAAGGCTGAGTTTGATCCCTTTCTTCATCTTCAGATTCTTTCACTTGAAGGTCAGCATCAGCAGGTGGAGGAGGAGGTTCTTGTGGTTGGCCTGCCATCACCCAGCCTTGAGGTGTCTTCTATATCCCCAGCTTTGTAAGATGTTTTTCTTTTATGAGGCTATTGCTGGAATTGGTATGGTTCACAACCTCATCAGTCACATCAATGTTGAAGTGATCAATGAACCTAGATACCAAGACAGGATAAGGAAAAGGATAGTTGACAAGTCTCTTAGACTTAAGCATGATTTCCTCAAATATAAGAACCTAATTCATGGGAATAGAGTTCTTTAGACCATACACCAATTGCAGGTCATCATCTGTGGCTTGGGTATGGTTAGTAGCCCTTGGAGTAAGCACATAGGTTATGATGTAGTGGAGTAACCTATCCTCAGGATTCATAGGACCAGTACCTAATCTGTTCCTAAGTTTGCATATGTGGGTCATGAAGCATCTCCCTGTAGATATTTAATTTGCTGTATCCCTCAGGGTCTTCATCAAACTTCCTAGCACCCTCACATATTACCCCAGCAACAGATTCCTAGACTTCATGGGTGATTTCCATAGTAACACCCTTGACTTTAGAAATCATGTTCCCATGCATAGAACCCTTGGCACAGGCATAAAACACCTTAACCAATTCTGGGTAGAAAGCACCCTTCATTTCAAGGAATCTTCTAAGACCTTGTGTTTCTAGGAATGCAGGGAATTGAAATCCCTCCCTTATAAACCAATCTAGGTCTAGATATTTGGGTGTGCACACTGGTTTAGTGGCAAAGAATTGCAAGTAGTTTATTTTGTCAGACTCATTGGAAAACCACAAGTCTAACCTATTTGGGGGTTGAGGAGAATGAGGGTTGGATGATGATTCTCCAACCTTTCTCTTTGAAGATCTAGCACGTTTTGGTGTGGGATTTGACATTTTAAGAGGAGGTTTAGACATAGACACACAACAAAACTTAGAAATATAGCAGAGAGAGAAGACTAAGATGCAAGGCTTTTCAATGGTGCAAGGCTCTTATTTATAGGCTAGATAGATGATCTTAACGTTTTTATTTTTTTGAAAATATAGCTGTTGGAGGCAGTTAAGGCACTTCAGTGACCTTTGATTTGATTTAGATTTGGTTGGGCAGTTACATTTCCAGAGAAAAATTGTCAGAAAACGCACCAACAGACTAAATAATCGATTAAATGGTAATAATAATCGATTATTTGAACATTCAGAACACAAAAATTACACGTGGTAATCGATTATCCCGTATGGTAATCAATTATTTCACACATCATTCAAAGGTTGAAGATGACTAATAATCGATTATTTGTTAATGTAATCGATTATATCATCATTTTGAGAATTTAATTACATATAAGAGCTTTTGTAATCGATTATCCAGACTGGTAATCAATTACTCCAGAAGTATTTAAAATTTTAAGCTCACATGTAATCGATTACCAATTGGTCGTAATTGATTACTCCAGTGAAACAATTACACTGAAAAACATGTTTTGCTTACCATAATCGATTATCCCGTTACGTAATCGATTACTCCACGAGGCTTTATATTTTCAAAACAAAGAATAATCGATTACGAGATTTCTGTAATCGATTACTGAAGCACAAATTTCATAATCAATGAGATTTTTAATGATTTTAATCGATTAACCCGAAGTGTAATCGATTATTACAGTGATTTTATCAAAAACAAAGTATTTTGCAGATCAATACGAATTTTGCACAGCATAGTTCATTTTTAGTGATGAAGGCAGGAATGAAGTTCAATTAGCATGGAAAGACACACTTTTAAACAGGCTAGCATATATTGGATTCATCAAGAATACCTAGCATGTTTCTAAGTGTATAAAATCTATCTCTAGCCAATGGTTTAGTAAATATATCAGCTAGTTGGTTATGAGTATCAATGAAATCAATTTTGATATTACCTTTTTGAACATGATCTCTGAGGAAATGATGCCTTATCTCAATATGCTTGGTGTAGCATCCTAAAATTTCAATAACTGCAAATGTATGGTCAAAATGTTTCTTTCACAACTATTTGATATGAGTGTTAGGTTATGTGAGATTTGATTGATCTATATTTATGTTATTTGGGCGAAATATTAATTAGAGATATTACAAAAAAAGATAGTTTAAAAGAAATGACCATACTACCCTTCCCTTGAAGCAGAAATTACAGAAATGTCCTTAAGGTGAAAATTACACAAATACCCTTGGATACTTTAGAAATTACCATAATACTCTTGAGACTAAAATTGTCTGAGACACCCTTAGAGATTTTGTGAAAACTTGATGAAATTACAGAATACTCTTAGATGACAGATTATCAAAATACTTTGTGACAGAAAACCCTAGAATAGAATTTCTATGAATTTTATAAGGTAATAACTTTGAAACTTTATTCAGAAGAATTCAAGCATCAGAAAAATATGGGAAAATGATAAATAAAATCTATGGAATCTTCTCTTAATTGTAGTATATATAGACTTATTTAATAAAATGGTTTAGTAATTTTGATGGTCAAAAGTAGTATGGACCAATCAGAATTAAGGTAAGAGCAGTCTTATATGTAAAGTCTGTGTGGCACTCTGTATAGACTGCTTGTGAGCAATTTATACTGTAATTGAAGTCAGTTTTTGGAAAACTCTAGAGTTCTATTATTTAATATTATCTTTTAGGTAGAAGAGTTCAAATTGAACTTTACTTCTTCTTATAAAAGGCCATGTGTGAAGATGAATTCAAATTGAATTTTACTTCCTTCCAATGAATGCCATGTGTGAAGCTATCTTTAAATTGAATTGTTCTTCATAAAAGGTGACATGTGGATACAAGGAAAACCACATAATTTTCTTCTCTTTAAGAAAATGAAAACATGATAAATAGAAAAATATCTTAAGCTTCATAAATTAAAATGATAAGATACAATCATGAAGGCTTAAGAAACATCTAGTCACTTGTAACCCACCATTAATGAAGGGATAAGAAGCCATCATAACCTTGAAATATATGTGTAATAGTATGGCATGAAGAGAAGAAAAATCTTCTCTTATTTCTCCTTGTTGGCCACGTGAAATAGGTAGAATAATGAAGAAGATTCATGAACTTGCCAAGTGGAGGGACATATCCAATGTTGCCTTCTCCAATGATCTTGCCTTTATTATTATCCCCATAAGTGACATATCCACCATCTTTAAGTGTTAAGTTTGTAAGCATGGACATGTCTCCAATCATATGTCTAGAGGATCCACTGTCAAGGTACCATGTTGACGATCTAGCTCTTAGACATACTTACAAAAATCAAATCAATTTACAATGGAAGGTACCCGATTGAGGTTGGGTCGATAGGGGTTAGTTGCTTTCTTTTTCTTTTGAACCCAAATGCAATCTCCATTAGGCACATAGAATCTCATAGCATAGCATTTGTAAGATGTATGTCCTCTTTCCATACAATAGTTACATATCACAGATTTTGATGATTTTCTAAGGAAAGCATTTTGATTAATCTTTGAGTTATTATACCTTTTTTGATTCTTCTGTTTTGGAGGCACAAATATTGTTTTTCCAACATATTTTGAGCGCTTTTTGTACCCCAACCCAGAAGTATCTCCAGCATACCTTTGCACACTTAGCATTTCATCCAAGTTACATTTTCCTCTATATAACTTTCTCAAAAGATCAACCAAATAGCTGATTTCAGATAAACTTGTCATATATTTTTCTCCTTGACTTTTTGTGTAATCATCAAAATCTTTTTGAAGTAAGTTATACTTGTCAACACTTGTAGAGGAAGAGGCACATACACATTCATTCAAATTGTAACTCGAAACAAGTTTTGCATTTTCTTTTTTCAATTTGCAAATATATGTTTGCAATTCAGTAATCTTTGCAATATGCCATCTGAGATTTCCTTTTAGCTTGTTATTGGATATTGCAAGTTTTTTGGCTTCTTCATGCATTTCATGGAAAGCACTAATAGCTTGATCATATTCTGAACTTACCTCAGTTCCATCACATGAGAGATCATCATCTTCTTCATTGATTGTGGAAGTGAGACACATGTTGGCTTCTTCATTTTCAGTTGAAGATTCTGAAGTAGTTGACTTATTATCTTCCCAAGCTATGTAGGCTCTTTTAGATTTCCCTTCCTTCCTCATCTTGTTCTCTCCTTGTTGCTTTTTCAAGTAGATTGAGCACTCAGATTTGATGTGGCCAGGTTTTCCACATTCAAAGCATGTAAAATTGTTGTCAATCTTCTTGTTGCTATTATTGTTGTTGTTGTTGTTGTTGTTGTTGTTGTTCTTGCTGATCTTTGTGAACCTTTTGTTCTTATATTTCTTCAAGAACTTGCTGAATTTTCTGACAATTAAGTTCATGTTGTCCTCTTCTTCCTCATCACTTGTTTCATCCTCTTTTTCAGCTTTTGAAGTTGCAGTTTTTAATGCAATGCTTCGTTTTTCTTTCTTGCATCTTCATTACAAGTTAGTTGAGACATTTCAAGCTCATACTCATGTAGCTTACCAAATAGTGCAGCCATGGACATCTTTGATAGATTTTTGGATTCCTTGATTGCTATCATCTTTGGTTGCCAAGGCCTTGTTAGACACTTTGGGATCTTGATGTTCAATTCTTCAGTATCAAAGATCTTTCCAAGACCCAATAGATGGTTGACAATATGAGTGAATCTTGTCTGTAGCTGAGAAATGCTATCATTGGTGTTCATCTTGAACATCTCATACTCATGGATCAATGCATGCTTCCTTGATCTCCTGACTTCTTCAGTTCCTTCATGAATAATCTCCAGCATCTCTCATATCTCTTTTGCACTTGTACATCTCATTGTTCTAAAAATTCATCAGAGGAAAGTGTAGAGGTGATCATATTTTTTGCTTTGAAATCATATTGGACAACCTTTTGTTCAGCATTAGTCATCTCATCCTATTATTTGGGAATCAATTCATTGGCAACAATTTTCTTTGGAATAAAAGGACCCTTTTCTATAGCATTCCAAGCACCTGGTCATTTGATTGAATAAAGATTTTCATTCTATTTTTCCAAAAACTAAAATGTTCCCCTTTAAACATAGGAGGTATATTTAAAGAAGCACCTTCCTTGAAGGTTATTCGTGAGGTATTCATTTTGAAAATAGAATGAACACTTATGCAAATAACCAAGACGGGGGTGAATTGGTTTTACCTCAGAGTTTTTAAAACCTAAAACAAATTTTGAACACAGCGGAAGACTTTGAAAGAAGGATCGTATCTTAACCAATTTAGAAATCTATCTTTTAAAAACAATTTTTATCTCAATCATCCCACTCTTGAGCTTCAACCAATCTTGTGATAAAAGAAAACATAATACTTCAAGAACAATATGAATGTAAACAGAAAAATACAATTACACACAAGATTTATACTAGTTCACCTCTCAAACCCGGATGCTACATCCAGTTTTACTTCTAATCAGCCTTGATTAGAGTTTCCACTGTAACAAAATCAATATCTTTACAAGCACACACAGGTCTCTTTTACCCACCCTAGGTAAAATTCAAAATCTAAACCTATAGACTTATCAGAAAATCTAAGAACCAGAGATCCCCTCTCTGTTCTACCCACTAGAAACCTATCTAGCAATGCTTTAAAGATACAAATTGTTATATGAACAAATAACAACAAACAATCAATTTCTAAACAATACAACAATGAAATTGATTCAAGAAAGATATCACCTGAATATCCTTAGTGCAATGTACGAATTTAGATGATCAAACCAGACTGAGAATGAATGACATGATCTTTCTTTATGAAATCTTTTGACAAATAATTCTTCAACACAAGCTATTCATGAAATATGTGACTCAACAAATGAGATTCTTCATGATTCTTGAAACTACTATGAAAGAATGTTTCTAATGAGCCTTGGTGCTTTAGAAATCTCCAGAGAGTGTTTTACAAGGCTTTTTCGAAAACTCATGTAATGTATTTCACTCAATGAGCTGTATCTATTTATAAAAAATAGAATTAATTGCCTGTAATCGATTATTCCGTAAGAGTAATCGGTTATTTTAACTAATGTAATCGATTAAAGTTCCAAAATAATCGATTAAAGTGTTCATCAGAAATCTGGAAAAAATCTCAAGAACAAATAATCGATTGACTCATGTCATAATCGATTATTCCAGGAGATCATGATTTTCTGAAACACTGATGTAATCGATTAACACTCAAATAATCGATTATCACAGGAAGTGTGAAAAACTCATCAATGCATATTTAATCAATTACAACAATCTGGTAATTGATTAAACCAGATAAAATTTTTCCTAAAAATTATGCAGAAGCACATATAATCGATTTATCCGTCAAGTAATCAATTATCACTGAGTTTCAGGATCTTTATCACTTTCAAAGCCAAGAAACCTTTTACTCAATCAAATAGTTCAGTCCAAGAATTCAATAGATCAAAATAGAACTTGTTAAACAATGAATATGATTCAAAGAATTAAAGATCAATGAATAAGATGAGAATAGAGATATAGAAATAAGAACACAATCAATTTATACTGGTTCACTTCAAAACCTGAAGCTACATCCAATTTCTTCTAATTCACATTGAATTAGAGTTCCACTATTATAAAATATTCTTACAAGCTTTTACAAGAACCTCCCCTTTATCACCCCTAGATAAAGAACAGAAATCTAAAACCCTATTAGACTTCTATGGAGAAAGATTCAGAGAACATTACTCTAATCTTTATGCTTGAGAACCCTTCTCTAGTCCCAAGCTATAAGAATCCTATTACAATACCCAAATTCAACAAACTATGTAAACAAAATTACAATCAATGAGTTAAGGAAAGAAACAACCTGATGATCCAGTGAATGACATGCATATGAATGAGCAATTCAGGTTGAAAGACAAAAACAAACTCAGAACATTCTTCTTCCTTAACCTTTGAAATAAACTTCTTGCTTTAAACAATCACTCAAAAACCCATGAGTGTTTTAGTTGATGCAAGAACTCATAAAACTCAGAAAATCACTTTGAACGTGTTTAGAAAGCTTGTGTATGCTCAGAATACGAATTGAACAAGTTTAAAAACAAGCTGAGCTTTGGTTCTATTTATAACAAACTTTTGTAACTGTCAGTAATCGATTAAACGGGCCTAATAATCGATTTAAACGCTCATGTAATCGATTAAAATAACCTTGTAATCGATTAAAGTGTTCTACAAGATTCTGGACATGAGCAACAAAACAAAATAATCGATTATTCTGTCTTGTAATCGATTAAGACAGCAAGTTTCAAATTATCAAAATACACTATGTAATTGATTACGGTCTTTGGTAATCGATTAAATCAGGAAGCATTATAAAACAAAATTAGCTATGTAATCGATTACCAAATGTCGTAATCGATTAAGACAGGAAGACAGATTTTTCAGTTAAGCCTGTGTAATCGATTACTACCTATTGGTAATCGATTCTTCCAGAGAGTCTTAAAATCATATATAGCAATGTAAAGCTTTGTAATCGATTATGACCTATTGGTAATCGATTAAAGTGTTTCAACGAAGCAGTTTATATGAAAGCAAAGGTCAAATAATCGATTATACCTTTAAGTTAATCGATTACAACAGTATAAAAATAATTTTTCCAAAAACCTTTGAATCAAATTTAAAACCTTAGTTAAATGTTAAAGCTTTGTTTGATTTTCATGAAAAACACTTAGTTGAATCAATGAATGAATAAGTGAATGCATGAATGCATGGATCAATCAGATAGCTTTCCTTTTACATAAAATTCCAAGTCTTCAAGCATGCCGTAAACACAAAACTCATCTTGTATCAAAGATTTTCAATCTTCATGAAGCTCCCCATGTATCCAACAAAATTATCTTCCAACTCAAGATCTCCACGTGTATATCTATCAATGAGTTTCAAAATGCCAGATTCCGTGTTCCTATGCTTCTCAAAATCTTCAGCATTGAATCTACAAGTTGAATTTAACCAATAACTAGTTGCATGTAGATATTTGCGAAGCTGTTGAAAACAATATGTACAACACACAATAACCAACAAGTGGGGTGAATTGATTGCTCTTGATCAATTAAAATTTTCTAAAACAATCAGAGTTGTAACACCTTGAAATTTCAATAACTGCAAATATATATTGTATGAATTATTCTTGTGCAACTGTTGATGTGAGTGTTAGGTTATGTGATATTTGATTGGTCTATATTTAAATTATTTGGGTGAAATATTAATTAGAGATATTACAAAAATGTTTGAAGAAAAATGACCATATTACCCTTCCTTTGAAGCAGAAATTACGGAAATGCCCTTGAGGCGAAAATGACGATAATGCCCTTGGATTTTTTGGTTAGATATTTAAAGTGGAAGTTTCAAAAATACCCTTGAGCTAGAATTACACAAAGGGTGAATGACAAATTACCATAGTACCCTTGAAAATTACAATTATACCCCAAGGGTGAATGACAAATTACCATAGTACCCTTGAGGCAAAAATTACCAAGACACCCTTTGATATTTTGTGAAAGCTTGATGAAGTTATAGAGTGCCCATGGATGGCAAATTACCAAAATACTTTGTGACAAGAAGCCTCAGAATAGGATTTCTATGAATTTCATATGGTAATAACTTTGAAATTTTATTCAAGAGAATTCAAGCATCAGAAAAATATGGAAAAATAATAAATAGAATCTATGAAATTTTCTCTTAATTGTAGGATGAATAGACTTATTCAATAAGATGGTTTTGTAATTTTGATGGTTAGAAGCAGAACGAACCAATCAGAATTAAGATAAGAGCAATCTTATATGTAAGGTCTGTGTAGCACTTTGTATAGACTACTTGTGAGCAATTTATACTGTAATTGAAGTCAGTTTCTAGAAAACTCTAGAGTTCTATTATTTAATATTATCCTTTAGGTAGAAGAGTTCAAATTGAATTTTACTTCCTCTTAAGGAATGCCTTGTGTGACGTCATGTTGAAATTGAATTCTTCTTCTTCATGAAAGGTGACATATGGACACAAGGAGAACCACACAATTTCTTCCCTTTAAGGAAATGAAAACATGATAAGTAGAAAAATATCTTAAGATTCATAAATTAAAATGATAAGATACAATCATGAAGGCTTAAGAAATACCTAGCCACTTGTAAGCCACCATTGATGAAGGAATAAGAAGCCATCATAACCTTGAAATACATGTGTAATAGTATGGCATGAAGAGAAGAAAAATCTTCTCTTATTTCTCCTTGGATTGGCCACGTGAAATAGGTAGAATAATGAAGAAGATTCATGAACTTGCCAAGTGGAGGAACACTTGGAAGAAAGTCATCATGGCTTAGAAGATTTTTATAAAGGATAGAAGATATTTAGGAAAACCATTATGAGCTTAGCTAGAATGAAATGGAATGAGATGAAACTAAGTTCTAATGAAACCAAATAGGAGTAACTAGCTAGAAAGGGTAGAAATGTCTCTGAATATTTTATAATTTTCTAAACTCTATATAAAGGGAGAAAGGCCTTAAGTGGAAGTCACATTCAAGACTCCATTCTTCCACCTATTCCACGTAAAACCTCTCCTTCATTTCACTTTCATCCTTTCATTTTCAAAGCATAAAGAGACCCCACTTCCTTGAAGAATCACGTGTAGAAGCTAGTACCATTAGGAAGAGATAGACAAGCTTCATAAGAGGTTATAAGGTATGTATAGGGAAGCTTTATGATAAAGATAGTTTAAGTGTTGTCTATGATAAAGATATAAGAGAATCATGCATCATGATAAGAGTCTAAGATAATCATACATCATATAGAAATTTTAAGGATGTTGTTATAAATATCTGCATATTGAATATATTCTGTTGCTTAAATTATGTTTATCATAAACTTACCCTGTATTTGTGTCTGTGGTTGACACCTACTATGACCTCGATTTTATTCGAGCAAGCAGATGAACAACAAAGAGAGACCACTAGCTGTTTACAAGAAGAGGATTTTGTTTGAAGATGATATGTTTGAAGATGTATTCTTTTGTTATAGAGTGTTTTGAATTAGTTGTACTATGTAATAGAACCAGTGTTGGTTTGTACTCTTATTATATGTTACTTCAGGTTTATAAATATTACTTAATGATGAAATTTTCTTGGAATATCAGTTATTGGTAAAATTTTATTATATTCAATTGGGTGCTCTTAAGTAAGTTGAAAAGAATTTTCATTAAAAATCAATAATAACAAGATTGCGAGTTGAGGTGTTACAAGAGTAATAAGGATCGTATCAGAAACAACCTTTGAAAACTTTCAATCAATCAAATACCAAACTTTAAAGAAAGCAATAGCTGAAAATATATTTCTGTTGATTCTGAAAAGATTATCCAAATGAATGACGATTAATGACAACAAGAAGATATAAAGAGAAAGTATTCAACACCAAGATTTATACTGGTTCACTTCTGACCCTTGAGAAGCTACATCCAATTTCTTTTAACCAACTTAGTTAGATTTCAACTATTCACAATATTATTTTCTTACAAGCTTATTACAATTGTTGGATACAGGGGGAACTTCATGAAGTTTGGAAGCCTTTGATACAAGATTAGTTTTGAGCTTTCAACATGCTTGAAGACTTGGAATTTTATGTAAAAGGAGCTATCTGATTGATCCATGCATTCACTCATTCATTCATTGATTTAACTAAGTGTTTTTCATGAAAATCAAACAAAGCTTTTAACATTTAACTAAGGTTTTAATTTGATCCAAATGTTTTTGGAAAAATAGTTTTTGTACTGTTGTAATCAATTACCTTAAAGGTACAATCGATTATTTTGTTCTTAGTTCATTCTGGAAAAGCTTTCAAGAACAACGTAATCGATTACCTATCGGAATAATCGATTATTTGACCTTGTTTTTATATAAACTGCTTTGCTGAACACTTTAATCGATTACCAATAGGTAGTAATCGATTACATTGCTATACATGATTTTAAGTCTCTCTGGAAGAATCGATTACCAATAGGTAGTAATCGATTACACAGGCTTAATTGAAAAAGTTCTCTTCCTGTCTTAATCGATTACTAAATGTTGTAATCGATTACATAGTTCATTCTGTTTTATAAAGCTTCCTGATTTAATCGATTACCAAAGATCGTAATCGATTGCATAGTGTATTTTGATATTTTGAAGCTAGTCTTAATCGATTACAAGATAGAATAATCGATTATTTTGCTTGTTGCTCATGTCCAAATACTTGTAGAACACTTTAATCGATTAAAAGGTTGTTTTAATCGATTACATGAGCGTTTTAATAGATTATTTGGGGTGCTTAATCATTTACTCACAGTTACAAAAGTTTGTTATAAATAGAACCAAGGGTCAGCTTGTTTTGTAACTTGATCAATTCGTATTCTGAGCATACACAAGCTTTCTAAACACTTCCAAAGTGATTTTCTGAGTTCTATAAGTTCTTGCATCAACTAATACACTCATGGGTTTTTGAGTGATTCTTTAAAGCAAGAAATCTCTTTCAAACGTTGAGGAAGAAGAATGTTCTGAGATTGTTTTTGTCTTTCAAACTGAATTGTTCATTCATATGCATGTTATTCACTGGATCATCAGGTTGTTTCTTTCCTTAACTCATTGATTGTAATTCTGCTTACATATTTTGTTGAAATTGGCTATTGTAATTGGATTCTTCTAGCTTGGGACTAGAGAAAGGTTCTCTAGCTTAAAGATTAGAGTAGTGTTCTCTGAATCTTTCTCCTTAGAAGTCTAATGGGGTTTTAGATTTCTGTTCTTTATCTAGGATTGATAAAGGGGAGGTTCTTGTAAAAGCTTGTAAGAATATTTTATAATAGTGGAACTCTAATTCAGTGTGAATTAAAAGAAACTGGATGTAGCTTCAGGTTTTGAAGTGAACCAATATAAATTGCTTGTGTTCTTATTTCTATATCTCTATTCTCATCTTATTCATTGATCTTTAATTCTTTGAATCATATTCATTGTTCAATAAGTTCTATTTTGATCTATTGAATTCTTGGACTGAGCTATTTGATTGAGTAAAAGGCTTCTTGGCTTTGAAAGTGATAAAGATCCTGAAACTCTGATTTGAATTTAATTTTAAAATACCAAGGTTCAACCAATTCACCCCTCTCTTGGTTGTTGTGAAGTATTCCTATTATTTTCAATTGGCATCAAGAGCTGGCTCTTGAGAGTTATTCAAGATCACTAGTTTTTCTTCAAAAAGAAAAATGAATACCTCACAAATAACCTTTAAGGAAGGTGCTTCTTTAAACAGACCTCCTATGTTTGAAGGGGAACATTTCAGTTTTTGGAAAAATAGAATGAAAATCCTTATTCAATCAAATGACCCAGGTGCTTGGAATGTTATAGAAAAAGGGTCCTTTTATCCCAAAGAAAACTGTTGCTAATGAATTGATTCCCAAAGAATGGATGAGATGACAAAAGCTGAACAAAAGGCTGTTCAATATGATTTTAAAGCCAAAAACATGATCACCTCTGCACTTTCCTCTGATGAATTTTTCAGAACAGTGAGATGCAAAATTGCTAAAGAAATGTGGGAGATGCTGGAGATTACTCATGAACGAACTGAAGAAGTCAGGAGATCAAGGAAGCATGCATTAATCCATGAGTATGAGATGTTCAAGATGAACACCAATGAAAGCATTTCTCAGTTGCAGACAAGATTCACTCATATTGTCAACCATCTATTGGGTCTTGGGAAGATCTTTGATACTGAAGAATTAAACATCAAGATCTTGAAGTGTCTAACAAGGCCTTGGCAACCAAAGGTGACAGCAATCAAGGAATCCAAAGATCTATCAAAGATGTCCATGGCTGCACTATTTGGTAAGCTACTTGAATATGAGCTTGAAATGTCTCAACTAACATGTAATGAGGATGCAGAAAAGAAAAAAAGAAGCATTGCATTAAAAGATGCAACTTCAAAAGCTGAAAAAGAGGAAGAAACAAGTGATGAGGATGAAGAGGACAACATGAACTTAGTTGTTAGAAAATTCAGCAAGTTCTTAAGGAAAAACAAGAACAAAAGGTTCACTACGACCAACAAGAACAACAACAACAACAACAATAACAATAGCAACAAGAAGATTGACAACAATTTTACATGCTTTGAATGTGGAAAACCTGGCCACATCAAATCAGAATGCTTAATCTTTTTGAAAAAGCAACAAGGTGACAACAAGAAGAAGGAAGGAAAATCTAAAAGAGCTTACATAGCTTGGGAAGATAATGAGTCAACAACTTCAAAATCTTCAACTAAAAATGAAGAAGCTAACATGTGTCTCACTTCCACAATCAATGAAGAAGATGATGATCTCTCATGTGATGGAACTGAGGTAAGTTCTGAATATAATCAAGCTATTGATGATTTCCATGAAATGCATGAAGAAGCCAAAAAACTTGCAATATCCAACAACAAGCTAAAAGAAAATCTTAGATGGCATCTTGCAAAGATTACTGAATTGCAAACATATATTTGCAACTTGAAAGAAGAGAATGAAAAATCTATTGCAAAAGGATTTTGATGATTATAAAACAAGTCAAGGAGAAAAATATATGTCAAGTTATCTGAAATCAGCTATTTAGTTGATCTTTTGAGAAAGTTATACAAAGGGAAAGGCAACTTGGATGAAAGGTATGCTGGAGATACTTCTGGTTTGGGGTACAAAAAAGGCTCAAAATATGTTGGAAAAACAATATTTGTGCCTCCAAAATAGAAGAATCAAAAAAGGTTTACTAACTCAAAGATCAATCAAAATGCTTTCCTTAAAAAATCATCCAAATCTGTGATATGCAACTATTGTATGGAAAGAGGACACACATCTTACAAATGCTATGCTAGGAGATTCTATGTGCCTAATGGAGATTGCATTTGGGTTCAAAAGAAAAAGAAAGCAATTAACCCATACGGACCCAATCTCAATTGGGTACCTTTCTTTGTAAATTGATTTGATTTTTGCAGGTATGTCTAAGAGCTAGATCCTCATTGTGGTACCTTGATAGTGGATGCTCTAGACATATGACTGGAGACATGTCCATGCTTACAAACTTAACACTTAAAGATGGTGGATATGTCACTTATGGGGATAATAATAAAGGCAAGATCATTGGAGAAGGCAACATTGGAGACAACTTCAAAACAAAGATAAAGAATATTCTTTATGTAGAAGGTTTGAAGCATAATCTCTTAAGCATAAGTCAACTTTGTGACAAAGGGTTTAAAATTACATTCAATGAAAACTGTTGCATGATTTGTGATGGGAAAAATGGTGAAGTAATTCATATAGGTAAAAGGAAAGGTAACATTTACTTACTTTCAATTGATCATGCATTCTTCCATAACACTTCTTGTCTTATAAGCAAGATTGATGAATTTTGGCTATGGCATAGAAGGGCTAGTCACATAAACATGCACCACATGAACAAGCTTATTAGAAAAGATTTAGTAATTGGGTTGCCCAAACTCAAGTTTGAGAAGGACAAACTTTGTGATGCTTGTCAAAAGGGGAAACAAACCAAGATCTCTTTTCAAAATAAAAACATTGTTTCCACCTCTAGACCACTTGAATTACTGCATATTGACTTGTTTGGTCCCTTTAGAACACTGAGTTTAGGTGGCAATTATTATGGGCTTGTCATTGTGGATGATTACTCTAGATTCACTTGGACTCTGTTTTTGAAATCCAAAAGCGATGCTTTCCTTGCATTTAGAAAAATGGCTAAACTTGCACAAAATGAAAAAGGTAGCAAAATTATCTCAATAAGAAGTGATCATGGTGGTGATTTCCAAAATGAACATTTTGAAAAATTCTGTGAAGAAAATGGAATTAACCATAATTTTTCAACTCCAAGAACACCTTAACAAAATGGTGTTGTGGAGAGGAAAAACAGATCTCTTGAAGAAGGAGCTAGAACTCTTCTTAATGAGACAAATTTGCCAAAATATTTTTGGGTTGATGCTGTAAGTACAGTATGCTATACTTTGAATAGATTACTTATAAGGTCTATTTTAAAGAAAACCCCTTATGAGCTATACAAAGGTAGAAAATCCAACATTTCTCACTTGAGAGTTTTTGGCTGCAAGTGTTTTGTATTAAACAATGGGAAAGAATCACTTGGAAAATTTGATGCTAAGGCTGAGGAAGTAATTTTCCTTGGATATTCATTACATAGTAAAGCTTATAGAGTATTCAATAAAAGAACAATGTGCATGGAAGAATCTGTACATGTAATTTGTGATGAGTCTAATCCCTCTAAAGAGAGAAAGAAGTGTGATGTAGATGCAGGCCCAATGGAAGAATTTCTTCAGCTAAATGATTCCTTAAATAAAGAGAAAGAAGAACCAAGTGCTGAAGCAAAACCATCAATCCCTGTTTAAGAGCCTAAAGATTGGAGAACAACAAGAGACCTATCACTTGACAACATCATAGGTGAAGTTTCAAAGTTGCAAGTTAGATAGAAAAAGTACAAGTGACACTTGTCATATTCTTGGAAGTTCATTGATCTCATGGCATTGCAAGAAACAATCTTGTGTTGCTTTGTCAACTGCTGAAGCTGAATATATCTCAACTGGAAGTTGTTGTGCACAAAGCCTATGGTTGAAGTAACAAATGAAAGATTTTGGAGTTGAACTGAAGGAAATACCTTTGCTATGTGACAACACAAGTGCTATTAACATATCAAAGATTTTGGAGTTGAGATAAGGCATCATTTCCTCAGAGACCATGTTCAAAAAGGTAATATCAAAATTGATTTTGTAACGACCTAAATATTTACTTATTTTTATTTTTACTTAAAGATAAATTTCTAAGAGACGTATAATAGTAACGTTTTTAAAATGTAAAATCTGCAAAAGATTTGTTACTTATATACATAGCAAATGTCTCTGATACAAAATTTTATATAATACAAGTACACTACTTTCTCAAATATCCAGCTTGTTATATAACTTCTTTTATATTTCTTCACTACTCCAAGGCTTCATGAAACCTGTCCATCATTGCCATCTAAAAAAAAAAAACATGAAACAAATCGGGTGAGAAATAAATTTCTCAGTAGGCAAAGCTAAATCCCGAACTTATTAGTAGGTTAGTAAAATCATTCAAATAATCAAACACATCCACAAGAAATATGCAAATATATGAATGCATGAGATGAACTATCCCAGGGCAAATGGCCTCCACATATCGTACTGTATGCGGCCACACTGAGTGTGGACGCTGCTATAGTCTTACGCAAACATGTATGAATTTTGCCATATATCCTTGGAACATGGAAACATGAATCCATCTATCTTAATCACATCAGCATCCATACATAAAAATCAAATCCATAAGCAAAATACATATTATCTTATGGAAAATATTTTTATCATATCATCATATATATCATAAGTATGGTTACACCACCATACCTTATCCAATAAGCTTATAAGTGTGGTTAAACCACCATATTCTATTCAAGCAAAATCATTACTAACTTAGGCATGACCAATGAATATCCTCACAGAAAATTATGTTAGTGTTCTAACTAATAATCCATAATATGTCTTTCAAATAATTTCTAATCCCTTGAAATTTTCATAATAATAAAAAAATTAAAGTCTAGTATGCATCTTTTACTCTCCTTTCACCTACCACCTCACTAATTAATCCTTAAATCAAATCATCAAGTAGTTAAACTATTCAACTACATACCATTCATCCTTTACTTCAAAAATTAAATCAAAACATGTCCATAAAAATATAAATAGATAGTCCAAGTATCATTAAAATCAACTCAAAAGATCATCAAATGGACTTCCATACTTCACTAATATTGATGGATATAAATCATAGCCTATCTTATGACTTAAATCAACATATTCTCATCAAAGAATAACCTTTGAACATTACAAAATTTAAGCCTAAAATCAACCATGAATCAGCCTACTAAAGCATGTAAATTAATCCAAACCGTTGTTGATTAACTAGAGATTTAAGCTTCACCTACCTCAAGTGAGTTTGAGTCTTGATATCCTTCTAAGCTTGTTAAATCCTTCCTAAGGTTGTTTTCCTCTACACGTGATTTCTTCAAGGTGATGGGGTTTACTTGATTTAAGCTTTAAAGGGAAAGATGAAATGAAATGAAATATAATGAAAGTGGTGTGAGGGAGAGATT